>CM040788.1:31900976-31955976 GCA_022829085.1 Abramis brama | reverse complement strand
CATGTAAGATGTGTCACTCCAGCGGACAAAAGACCTGCATATACCTTATTATAACAAACTAAGAAATTATTGCATCTAAATTTGAGTCTTTGAGAAGCAAGCATTTTTTTATTTATTAATATTATTAATATTGTTATTATTTGGAAGTTGTATTCAAAGTCATTATAGCGCAAAATGTATGTCTAAGTCTGGATAGGCATTATGGATCTGGTTCACTTTTACTATCTAAAAAAGGTTCAAAAGGTAAGAAAACAAATGTATATATAATAACTTCTGACAGTCCCTTAAAGTAAGATACAGACTACATGTATGATTCAAAATGTTCACATTTAAATAGTTACAATTTGCATATTTTAATATTCTTATTGTATGTTCATCATGAACTACTGATTATGTGTGCTTGTAAATTACTTAATAATTTAAGACATTTTACTACTATATATAATAATTATAATAAAAGTAGTCTTAATATAGCCTACTGTGAAACCAATACATGCTCATTATTAAACATAAGTGTCCCACATAAACTATAACATCAAACCCCAGAGAAACAGAGAAATAAACCAACCATAAATAAAGCATATTCTCATCTGAGTGTTCTGAACTATAACCGCATCTGAAAACCTCTGAGTGAGATCATGAAGTCTGATCGCTTCTGTCTACTGACCTTCACGTGAAATCGCGTAATAAGAAGACAGTTCAAAGCCATGTATTCTCTGTATGTTGTTTTATGGATGTAAATGTCCGTGATAACAACTCCATCACAGACACATGAGAACACTCACCTGATGTGACTGTAGAGAAACTGAAGTTCTCGCTTCGATATGATCGTGTGGACGCGACGAGCTCGAGTAAAGAAAGCCGACAGAGAGTCTGAGAGACTGAGAGAATGATATTCAGAGAAACAGAGAGACTGAGAGACTAAGAGACTGATAATCAGAGAGACTGAGAGACAGAGAGTCCGAGTCCAGTCCTGTCGAGCGTTGATGCTGCGCGACGCGACGCGTGAATGAGCGCGCAGGAGTAAGAGCAGAGGTGTGTGTGTGTGTGTGTGTGTGTGTGTGAACATGGTTATTGTAGTTCTAGTCTAAATGTGAACATGCATTTATTCATCTCACTTGCACAAGCACAGATTCAGTATTCCTTAAAATAAATAAAACAGTAAAATGAAAACACAGAATATCCCGCAAACTAGCAATAATTAAATATTAAATTACACAAATACACTTTATGTTATTTATAAGGATAGTTTCACCCAAAAATGTAAATTCTGGCATCATTTACTCACACTTATGTTGTATCATTATGCATTAATATGAGGAGAGTCTCCGCATGAATGACCCGCGACTGCAGATCAACGAGCTTCTGCATTTCTCTCCGATACGGTAGGATATAAATGTGGAGGATTTTAAAGGGCTCCCTATTATACTATTTTAAAGTTTCCTAATGGTGTTGTGAAGTCTCCTACAACATGTTTACATCCATCAAAGGTAAAAAACAAAAACAAAAAACAACAACAACAAAAAAACAGTTTAATTTCCTCATAATATACATTTGCACATCATCACATTTTCAATGACTCTCAAATGACAAATTAATCAATCTCTCTGAATCCCTCCTTTCCGCGATGTACTCTGCTGTGATTGGCCAGACGGCTCAGTCTGTTGTGATTGGCCTACTGTGTACAGCACATTGAAAACAAAACCACCCATTGCCATAACAACATCAGCTGTCCTGAGGCTTCCTACACCGTAAACTAAACACAGTAACGAACAATGAGGTCGATTTGACCATATCAATGCAAGCGCGAGTCCGATGATGAAACACTGGAAAAACTATTCATTCAACCCGAACCTCCATCAGGACAACTCCAGCAGGACTCAGTGTTTCTCAGTGATACTCGACTCAGTCTGAGGAACATTATATGAGATGTTGTAACTGTAATTCCTCACCATCAGCATTAACAAGTGCATGTCCATCAACAAACCCATTATTTTACTTGTACTCATTTATTTAACAAGTATTTTTGTAATATATTGCGGTGAACACGTGGAAACTGTATCAATAACAGTGCATGTATGCATTAGCCGAGCTCTAGCGTGAATGATCTGATGTAACATAAACAATGGTAAAACAAATATTTCCTCAAAGTAGTGAGAACGACAGACGATCTGCATTAATAGACACAGTTATAGGTAATCGTGGCCCACAGCTGATCAGCAGAAGTATTTAAGACAGTGATAACGTGAGTTAGCCGGTTAGCAGGAGACCTACACAATATAAAACTCAAAACTAAATATTTTGAACAGCATCTTTCAAGAGCAAGCGGTTTGCGAATCCTGCATTGAACTCCGAGATTTGAGAAGCAGTCGTCAGTAAAATAAAGGGAACACAGTAAAAGTTTAGGATTATACTGCTGTGATACCGTGGTAAAGATGAACTTTAACCTCTGATTCTTCACATGCTCGTCCTTGGGCAGTGAAAACACTGGCTTTACCTTCACATTATAGAGCACAGCGTCTCCTGGACATGATGCTCTCCAGTGTCCACAGGGATCAGCTGCTGGTTCGAGTTTCCCAGGTGTCTGCGCGCACAATAAGTTGGCGGGCAATATGCTAATGTGTCGTCTTGACATCACAACGAAGCGGCTTATGACTCGTTTGAAAAACAATTCATTTAATTGACTCAGAGTCGACTCTTACTTTTGAAAGACAATAACTTTATATACGGTGCACTTATAAATTTAGATTATTCCCTTCTCGTGCGTGTTGCCTGCTACTCCAACACGTTACACACAAGCTGTAATCATGTTCATGTCTAACTGAATGCATGACGTTAACTAACCACATAACTTATAATATCTCATCGCTGTAAATCACTGCCATATGGACATTATCCCTCTCTGACTGATAACACAATACTTCATAAACTGTAATGCTTAAACAAGCATTTTCTGTGAAGCTGCTTTGAAACTATGTATTGTGAAGAGCGCTATGCAAGTAAACTTGATCTGAATATGCATAAAGTGTGTGTGTGTCTCATGGGAAAACGTGCCACCGTGCTTCAGTGCTCTGGTTGAAAAAGCCACACGCGTGTCTTCACTGTCTCACACAAACAGGAACACACAGTGTGTCACACATGCTGATGATTTGGCAAAGGTTGCATGACTTTTTCAGCCACACTTTTTCTCCCTGCGTCCTCCTTCACAATCTTTCTCTCTCTCCAACATGTATCCTTCTTTCTGCCTCCTCTGGCCTCAAACCAGAGCAAACTCATGAGGGAAAAGTTGCTGTATTCATTCTGGTGATGTTCTCACCTCATTTCACTTGATTTGTTCAAACATATTGAAGCAATTTAATAAAAGCAACTGAAAATTACCAAAAATTAAATTTTAGAATTTTAAAATTAAATTCAAGAAAATGACCTCAGTCTGTTCCAGTGTGTTTAAACATTTAATAATAGAGTAATCAGAGCAAACATCAGATGTGCTTCTAAAATCTTCATGGTGAGAGTTGAACGCATCTTAACCTCCGGCTGCATGACATTATTTGATAGACAATGACAAGCAAGATGTCAAAAAAGTCAATGGTAGAGTTATATCTAAAACATAGATGAGTACATTTGGAAATGGTTGAGACGTTAGCATAGTGCCCTAATGAAAGCGACGTGGAGGGAAGTGTAAAATCTTTTAATAGTCTAATCATCATTCTGACACTTTAGTGTGAATATTGAGCCTTAATCATTATTCATTACTGCCACTGATTACAGCTGAGCTTTTACAGAGGATTGGAAATCAATTTGTTGCAGCAATAATTATTTAGTGAAATGCATTTATTCCCCTGAGATTAGAGTGTGCATTGACTTCCAGGAAGAAGACCGCTTTGCTTTGTCATGTCCTAGACTTTAACATCCTCAGAAGAACAGAAGACTGTTGTGATTTGAAGTTGGTTCAAACATTAGTTCATTAAAGGGATCATGACACGAGAAACCAAATTTGCCTTGATCTTTTGACATATAAGACGTCTTTGTACCATTAAAACATCCTGCAAGTTTCAGAGCTTAAAACATCCTCCTCATTATAAACAAAGCATTTATTTAATCAAGCTCCAAAAACAGCTAGTTTTGATATTGTGGGATTTGTGACGTCACATGGGCAAATACATTTGCATATGCCCGCCTCCAGAGTGAGACATCGACCAATAGTTATACATCATCACACCACAGGCCCCGCCCACTGGCGTTCAGTCAAGTAACGGCTGACGTCTGTCAACACTAGACATGAGCATAAAAAAACAATATAACCCATTATAATCACTGACGCTGTCTACACTGATACACTATATGGTGCGTCCCAAACTTAGGCAGTGACTTCTGAGGCTGTGTGACAGTTTAATGATCTACAGCTTCGGTGAAAACTACGTTTATATTTATTTAGTACAATAGTGATTTCTCATTAAAAATGACATCAAAACTGGAATACATTGGTCAAATGTACATTTACACACAAACTGACCAACAACCGCAACTTTCAGATGCCATCTTTATTTTTTAGCTCAACCATTGCTCGTCCCAGTTTGCCTACTTATACTATGCCCTAAGAGTATGTACTTGTTTTGTGAAGAAAAAAACATTTGTTTCAGTGTGTAGCCAAAGAGTATTTGGGACAAACTATCACTTCATAAACGTCCGTCTTTAACGGACGATCTGTCGCATATTTACACACATCCTGTCACTGTAAACTGAGCTGTCAATCATCTTCTCACAGTGAACATCCTCCGCATTTCATGTCATTTAATTTCCTACCGTATCAGAGAGAAAAGAAGAAGAACGTTGATCTGCCAGTCACTCTCCTCTTTATAAAAGTTCACACTGTTGTTGCAGATGAAACATAACATGGATAACATTAAAAAACAATACATTATTTATCAGGTTAAATGTTCATTATTAGTCACTCAAACCCCTTTATCTAAACCTCTTTATTTAATGGTCTGTCATGCACATCGGCCATGTTATTAGTTTTTAACTATTTTATTTGTGTTTGTAGTTCTGAACCGAATCCTCCTCCAAAGCGCAATGGATCATGGGTAATATTAGCCGTTATAGTGAGCACGGATCCACACTTCGGAAATCCACCAGAAATAGTAGACCGTCTGCAGACTTTTGGCATACTCTTGTCAACATACTACGCTTTCTCACTTAATCTCACACACTGGTTAGGATGAATAGTCTGGACATTGGGACGCAGGGTGTCGTAGAATGGAAAGCACAGGATTGTGGGATATCAAAGGGTACATGAATGCTGCCTTCAACTCTCACACACACCTGGACTCTCACACACCTGGACTCTCACACATCTGGACTCACACACATCTGGACTCACACACATGTGGACTCACACACACCAGGACTCACACACATCTGGACTCACACACACCAGGACTCACACACACCTGGACTCACACACACCTGGACTCTCACACACCAGGACTGTATAAATAAATTTTACTTACTTACTTACTTACAGGACTCACACACACCTGGACTCACACACACCTGGACTCACACACATCTGGACTCACACACATCTGGACTCACACACACCAGGACTCACACACACCTGGACTCACACACACCAGGACTCACACACACCTGGACTCTCACACACCTGGACTCTCACACACCTGGACTCACACACACCTGGACTCTCACACACCTGGACTCTCACACACCAGGACTCACACACACCCGGACTCACACACACCTGGACTCACACACACCAGGACTCACACACACCTGGACTCTCACACACCTGGACTCTCACACACCAGGACTCACACACACCTGGACTCACACACATCTGGACTCACACACATCTGGACTCACACACACCAGGACTCACACACACCTGGACTCACACACACCAGGACTCACACACACCTGGACTCTCACACACCTGGACTCTCACACACCTGGACTCTCACACACCTGGACTCACACACACCTGGACTCTCACACACCTGGACTCTCACACACCAGGACTCACACACACCAGGACTCACACACACCTGGACTCTCACACACCTGGACTCACACACACCAGGACTCACACACCTGGACTCACACACACCTGGACTCACACACACCAGGACTCTCACACACCTGGACTCTCACACACCAGGACTCACACACACCTGGACTCTCACACACCTGAACTCTCACACACCAGGACTCACACACACCAGGACTCACACACACCTGGACTCACACACACCTGGACTCACACACACCTGGACTCTCACACACCAGGACTCACACACACCAGGACTCACACACACCTGGACTCTCACACACCTGGGCTCACACACACCAGGACTCACACACCTGGACTCACACACACCTGGACTCACACACACCTGGACTCACACACACCTGGACTCTCACACACCAGGACTCACACACACCAGGACTCTCACACACCTGGACTCTCACACACCAGGACTCACACACACCCGGACTCTCACACACCAGGACTCACACACACCCGGACTCACACACACCCGGACTCACACACATCTGGACTCACACACACCAGGATTCACACACACCCGGACTCTCACACACCAGGACTCACACACACCCGGACTCACACACACCCGGACTCACACACACCTGGACTCTCACACACCAGGACTCACACACACCAGGACTCACACACCTGGACTCACACACACCAGGACTCACACACACCTGGACTCTCACACACCTGGACTCTCACACACCTAGACTCTCTCACACACCTGGACTCACACACACCAGGACTCACACACACCAGGACTCACACACACCTAGACTCACACACACAAGGACTCACACACCTGGACTCTCTCACACCTGGACTCACACACCTAGACTCTCACACACCTGGACTCTCACACACCAGGACTCACACACCTGGACTCACACACACCAGGACTCACACACACCTGGACTCACACACACCTGGACTCACACACACCTGGACTCTCACACACCTGGACTCTCACACACCAGGACTCTCACACACCAGGACTCACACACACCAGGACTCACACACACCTGGACTCACACACACCAGGACTCACACACACCTGGACTCTCACACACCTGGACTCACACACACCAGGACTCACACACACCAGGACTCTCACACACCTGGACTCACACACACCTGGACTCTCACACACCTGGACTCACACACACCTGGACTCACACACACCTGGACTCTCACACACCTGGACTCACACACACCTGGACTCACACACACCTGGACTCTCACACACCTGGACTCACACACACCCGGACTCACACACACCAGGACTCACACACACCTGGACTCTCACACACCTGGACTCACACACACCTGGACTCACACACACCTGGACTCACACACACCAGGACTCACACACACCTGGACTCACACACACCTGGACTCTCACACACCTGGACTCACACACACCTGGACTCTCACACACCTGGACTCACACACACCTGGACTCTCACACACCAGGACTCGCACACACCTGGACTCACACACACCAGGACTCACACACACCAGGACACACACACACCTGGACTCTCACACACCTGGACTCACACACACCTGGACTCACACACACCTGGACTCTCACACACCTGGACTCACACACACCTGGACTCACACACACCTGGACTCACACACACCTGGACTCACACACACCTGGACTCTCACACACCAGGACTCGCACACACCTGGACTCACACACACCAGGACTCACATACACCAGGACACACACACCTAGACTCACACACACCAGGACTCACACACACCAGGACACACACACCCGGACTCACACACACCTGGACTCACACACACCAGGACTCACACACACCTGGACTCTCACACACCAGGACTCACACACACCTGGACTCACACACACCAGGACTCACACACACCAGGACTCACACACACCTGGACTCACACACACCTGGACTCACACACACCGGGACTCACACACACCGGGACTCACACACACCTGGACTCACACACACCAGGACTCACACACACCTGGACTCACACACACCAGGACTCACACACACCAGGACTCACACACACCTGGACTCACACACACCCGGACTCACACACACCAGGACTCACACACCTGGACTCACACACACCCGGACTCACACACACCAGGACTCACACACACCTGGACTCACACACACCAGGACTCACACACACCTGGACTCACACACACCAGGACTCACACACACCTGGACTCACACACACCTGGACTCTCACACACCTGGACTCACACACACCAGGACTCACACACACCTGGACTCACACACACCTGGACTCTCACACACCTGGACTCACACACACCAGGACTCACATACACCAGGACACACACACCTAGACTCACACACACCAGGACTCACACACACCAGGACACACACACCCGGACTCACACACACCTGGACTCACACACACCAGGACTCACACACACCAGGACTCACACACACCTGGACTCTCACACACCAGGACTCACACACACCTGGACTCACACACACCTGGACTCACACACACCTGGACTCACACACACCTAGACTCACACACACCTGGACTCACACACACCTGGACTCACACACACCAGGACTCACACACACCTGGACTCACACACACCAGGACTCACACACACCTGGACTCACACACACATGCTCGTTTGGACTCTCAGTCTTTTGGAAGATACAGCGACTCTCCTTCTTTGATCACCCTGAAGGATTTTCCTGCTCTTTGTCCCCTGTATTTTTGAATATCTTGCCTTTCTGGATAAACTAAGTGACTGAGTTTGTTATTTCACCCGAACTATTGACTCTGAACCTTGTTTTGTTTTGTCTACGATCTTCCTCCTGAGTTTTGAGACCGTTCTTCGTACCTTGCTTAATACATCTGAGGTGATTTGACAGATTCCAGATCGTGATCACTGATTTCTGGCTAATTTGGTTGTTCAAACAAATTTGCTGATTTTATTAGAAATGAATGCACGGCTTAGACTAACTAACTGTAACTGTGTGTAAGACAATTCAGTTATTAGGTCATTATTCCCTGACGAATAAATCTCTCTCTGAGTAAAACGGTGTCTTCATGAACCGCTGAACCTGCGATCCTGATTATTCAGTTTACCTGTTGTTTGGAAGAGAAAGAACTATCCTGTGATGCTTTACTTGTTTGCCCTCGACGCCATCAGTGCATCGGATGTTTTCTATGTACCTTGTGATATCTTCAGGAAGTATTGCATATATATATATATTTATACTGTACTGAATATGGCATGAAACACATTTTTTATACCCTCAGGATTTTCGGAGAATCTAGTAAAGCATGATGTTTCCTGACTCATTTGATAGATTAGACTTCTAACACAACATTAAACTGAGATTGGAAAGATCAGCTCTGTTAAAGAAACACACAACACTCTTTCCTTCCAGAGCTCGTAATTCAGCCGTTCGGCTCAGAATATGACTGTTAACCATCCATCTATCTGCCATCAAGAGCTCTTCAACAAACACCCTTCCATCTGAACATACGTTTGCGTTACAAAAGAACATTGAGGCCAAATTTGATGAATGACACTGTCGGAAGCCACAAAATCTGCAGGAGAAACCAATCAATAAATCCTCTGCATACTCTCAGACTCTTCACATTCTGACTGACTTACAGGTTATAAATGAGAAACAGCAGAGAGCGAGAAGTCCTGGAGACGGAGAGCGAACGCTTGGCTCTGTTTGAGTCGATCCGCTCCTCCTCGGTTCAGACACATCTCATCTGAGAACGCCTGCACTGATTCCCCAGCAGAAGAGCTGGAGTTGCTCTTTCAGTCCGGCTAAGACAGAGAGAACACATAACTGTCTCATTTAGCCTGTTTAAGAGTAAAATGACTTTATCTTTTTAGCCTGGAACATGTTTGAGTTTAGAAAAACAGATGGAGAAAATTAAATGGAAAAGAAAAAAGGTGTATAAACACAAGAGACAATCTAGATGAAGAATAAGCATTTAAATTGATTTTCAAAACAGTGAAATAAAAATGCATTTGTGCACTTCAATCAGATATTAGATTGATCAGGTACAATTTCTGTGGTTTTAAAGTCTATAACATAAATAACATCATGATCATTAGAGTTGGTGATGGATCTGGATCTGAGCAGAAATCATGATAGAGCAGAGACGACACACACACACACACACACACACACACACACACACAAGACAGTGGAAATGAATGTGGACTATCAATTTCCTGCCATTAAAGATGAGCCCCCCTTCAGGCCGGCTGGGTTTAATTAGGCCATCGATAGCAGAGAGCACTAATGGAGCGCGAGACTCGACCTCACAGACTCTACTGTACTTCATCATGTTTCATTCATCAAAGAAAGCGAGTCAGGGATTTGAAGAACACAAGGGCGAGCAAATGATCACCAAATCTTTTAAGTTTTTAGATTTAGCAAAAAATATATATGGTCCATCTACGTTCAACATTTGCTTTTATCCAAAACACATTTTAAATGCAAACAATTAAAAGCTATTAATTCTAATCTGCAACATCAGTGTCACAAAAGCTGAGCGAAGACCAGTTCAGATGTTGATCGTGTCTGATGACGCTGTTTCATGCTCGTCTACATCCGGCCGGGATCAACAGCTCGTTGAAAACTGCTCATATTTCCTTTTCATGCTTCTGGATTCTCTGGGCCCTATTTTAACGATCTGAAACGCAAGTGTCAAAGCGCAAGTAACTTTGTGGGCGGGTCTCGGCGCTGTTGCTATTTTCCCGGCGGGATAAATGACTCTTGCGCCAGGCGCAAATCTAAAAGGGGTTGGTCTGAAGTAGCTTCATTATTCATAGGTGTGGTTTGGGCGTAACGTGAAATAAACCAATCAGAGCATCATCTCACATTCCCTTTAAGAGCAGACGCGCTTTTTCCTTGGCGTATTGCTATTATAACGGCGGATTTGCCAGACGCGCGCCAGGAGCGGTTCACAGCCGAGGAGAGCAACGCTCTCGTCACGGCCGTAAAAGAGAGAGAAGTGACATTGGGGATGGAGAAACACACCCAAATTAGCTTCGGTTAAACAGGTATATAATAATGTGGGTAAATGTGTAAGCTAGATGTATGCTTTTATAATAAATTATCTATCTATCTATCGTTTGTAATAATGTGATTTGCAAAAATGAAAACTGCTGCTTCTGTGTAGATTAGAGAATCAAAGTGTATGCCCGTTGTGCACGCAATACATTATGGTCAAGCATGCGCCCTTAAAATAGCATAATGACGCGCCACTGACTTTAGACTAGGTTTTTTCTGGCCAGTGGCGCAATTGTTTTATGGAACAGTAAAATAGCACCAGGGATTGTTTGCGCCGGAACACGCCTCCTTTTTTGCGCTGAACCGCCCAGGGAGCGCAAGTTCATTCCCTAGTTTAGCGACGTGCTTCTGTGGAGGGAAAAGCGCGCTTTGCGCGGGTGCAAAATAGGAATGAAACATGCATCGGTGTAGAAAGTCAATTGCGCTGGGTGCAAGATAGGGCCCTCTATGAACTCAAATGATTAAAATCCTAGATTAAAATAGTCCTTCAGTTCCATCGATTAAGTTCATTGCTGCCACTCAATGTCTCAAAACGTTTTTTGTTCATATTGTCTCAAAATTAAACAGCATAAAAGAAAAACAAAAAAAACAATTCACTATCTAATAAGAAAAGGGGTAATTTCATCCAACCTTCCTGGTATTTTTTCCAGCACAACAAACAGTTTTCTTTTAATTAGCAATCATGAATTAAGTAAAGGGGGAGGACATGTTCCCGCCACCGCCTGTCTCGTTCCAGACTTTTAATTGGCTCGACTTGATGGGTCCTTCTGATAAGCACAAACAATGCATTCAAGTGATTGACAGCTCATTTGTTGCCATGTAATTAGCAAGAGAGCAGCGTCGAAACGCTTTAATCACGCTTTCTGCTTCTTTATTACATAGAAACACCATCCAGAGAAGCGTTTGTTCAGCAGACGCTCCTGATAAACGTAAGAACAGCAGCTGTGACTGTTAATGTGGGAAGAGAAGCGGCAGAAACGGTTCTGGATTAGTTCTTATAATAAACAGATGGAAGTATGAACGGCCAGCCTGGTCTCGTTATCAACACGCAAGTATTAATATGTCACTTTCAAAGACACAAAACCAGAGTTCCCACTCTTTTTCAGCAGTCATTTTCCAGGATTTCTCCAGGACATTTTCAACTTTGCTGCAGTGGAAAGAAAAGACAAGGATCACTGATGATTGCTCTAAAGTAATATGCAATATTGCAATAAATCAGTTTTTAAAGTCCGCGTGAACCGGAAGTTGCAAACGATTTTTCTCCAGTGTTGTGACGTATTTCCCAGTGAAAGGGAATATTGAACAGAGGGCAGGGTTTTATTCTAGCGCTCCTCCTCTCCATCTCTCACTCATAGCAGACTAACGGTTTGAGGAGTGGTTAAGCGTTTCCCAACCCAAGCCGTCAAACCTACATCATCAGAGAAGGGACGCCATTCCAGACCGGAAGTAACTTTTCAGACTTTGATTAAAGATTACGACGGCAAACAATTTTTTTCTGTGTATTAACTTGCACGGATTAATTTTTCATTACAAGACTAGTAGCGGCAGTGGCTCAGTGGTTCATGTAGGTTGTCTACAAACCGAAAGGTTGGTGGTTCAATCCCCGGTTCCACTTGACCAAGTGTCGAGGTGTCCATGAGCAAGACACCTAACCCCAGCTGCTCCTGACGAGCTGGATGGCGCCTTGCATGGCTGA
Source organism: Abramis brama (assembly GCA_022829085.1). Lineage (NCBI taxonomy): Eukaryota > Metazoa > Chordata > Actinopteri > Cypriniformes > Leuciscidae > Abramis > Abramis brama. Next base: position 31,943,120 of record CM040788.1, on the reverse strand, counting down.
CACCGCCGTCGGTGTATGAATGAGTGAGTGAATGGGTGAATGTGAGGCTATGTAAAGCGCTTTGGTGGCCATAGGTCTGTGAAAGCGCTATATAAATGCATTCCATTTACCATTTAGTAATATGCGCTAACAAAGTAAATAGGGTCAATTTTGATTTCAGTTGGACTTTAAAGGGGACATAACACAGTTTCTGCCAATCTCATGTTGAACTCCACAGTTCAGTACTACAGAGTTCACAGTATTTGTAACATGTTTTCAGCCATACATTTCTAACATTTATAATGTGTTTACACAGACTTTAAGGAATTACAGGTATATGTTTTGTCAGCTGTCCTCGCTTTTCTTTTTCCTCTATGGGAGAGTCTAGTGACGCACCGTGGCAAGATTCGTCTATTAATACTGATATTGTCATTGTTGTTCTGAAGATGTTTTTCTGAAGCTTTTTACACAATAAGCCTCTATACAGCACAACTGTGACTCACTTTCCCTGTGGTTTCATTTTGGGTTTTCAACATTCTTATGAAGCAACAGTAAAGTATTGAGTGGACCTGAACAGAAGCAGATAACCGATTAATAACCTCTGATCTTACAGTCTTACAGGTTTGTACGGAAATCTTAAACATTCCTCTATGGAGAAAATGTATGGGATTTTTAGTTATTGTACATGTTGATAGTTTTCACATGATGTTATAGGAACGACCTGGAGGAAAAACAAGGCTTTCCTCCGCTGACCTCCTGTCACTTTTACCAGAATTGATCAAAATGACTACTAGTGTAATGAGAAAGTGATATTATAAGACCAAATTCAGTATACACCTTATTAATAAAACATACTAGTGTGGAAAAGCAGGTGAACCCAGAATATGAACTCAATAGTTTCTCGCTAAGCAATTTCCCATAGAAAGTTCCAGAGAAAGTTATTGCATTGTCTTCATATTCTGGGCTCATCTGCTCGTTTATGCATCATCAGAAGGTGTATATTACATCTCCTGATTAAAGATGATAAAGATGTTATTGAGGGATTTTGATTTATTTCCGCAGAGGCACAAGACAGATGTTTCATAACCACCGTTACATGAATCCCAGCGCTGTCGTGATCCTCCACCTGTGTCTAATGACATCCGTCCCGGGAGAAAACAGAGACGGTTGAGGATAAGCCACATAAACACTGGCCATAACTTCAGTCTGAGGCAAGAAACTCATCACTGACAGAAGCTTGTGTAACTATACACCAATATGGAGATCAGGAACTGCTGAAACCTGAGAGAAACGAAGCTTACACAATCATTCATCTGATGTCATCATCTTCACCTTGAATGGAAAATACAATTAGTGTACATCGCTTTAGTTTTTAATGTGATGTTATGGCAAGTCCTAAAGAGACTCTTATATTTGTACTCCCATATTGATATCATTAAAAACCAAGTCTTCTGAGGAGAAAATAACAGATTTCACTTCCAGAGCTCAACTGGTGTGTTCGGTTTGACTAAACACCATTAATACAGTGAAATCATCGTTTTGCTTTTGAACCTATACATCCATATTCTGTTTCACTCAGACATGTCAATGTCCAAAGACACCCGAGAGACTCTTCAGCTCCTTCAGCACCAGTGTACCCCCCCGACCGTGAGTTACCAGTTTACCAGTTCACCACAGAGATCCGCTGGTGTTTGGTTGGAGCTGAACTGACTGACGAGCTCTGCCTCGAGACCCTCATAGACTTCAAGCGAAGTCGGAGAAGGAACTGGTGAGGCTAAAACAGAGTTTGTTTGGAGGTCATTTCTGGAGTTTGAAACAGTTTGACAAAGTGAACTGATAAATGCCTCTGAGCTCCCATTGGACCGTGTGGTGATGATGTAATAGGTGGGTGTGGCTCTGAGGCTCCGCCTTCTTTGAGGTGTAACTCTGTTCAGTCGGTCGCGAGTAAAAACATGAACACACTGAGAGAAACTGAAGCTGAAAGAGACTCGGACACTGTTGTTCATGTTTAATTCTGTAAAGCTGCTGTTTTAAAGCATCTATTGTATAAAGTGCTGTATAAATGACATTAATCACATTAATCACATTAAAGCTGTATAAATAAGCATGACTGAAGATCTGAATCTCAGATCTGATCAAACATCCACATCTCTGTGATCTGATGCTTTCTGAACCGCTGTTCTCTCAGTTTTATTGTGTTTATTCAGTTACTGAGAGGAAAGTGCAGCACATATTCATCTAAATGTGGACGGAGTCGGGATGTTCGTGAACGGCCTATCACTGAAAGAACTGAGAATATCAGGGCTTTATCAGTTTCTCTGAGGGAAATTATGTAGAGGTTTGTGTATAATTGAATATATGCAAACCTATATTTCATAAACAAAGAAGGTTGTATTTACCGTGATATCTGTAACGATCACCAGCTGGAGTTGCCCTTGAGAGCCACCAGAGGGCACTCCACATAAGACCATTATCACTCTCAAACTACATTTCCCAGAACTCACTGCCTGGACTCATTATCACTGATCACATTCACCTGTACCTCATTCACTGATTGCATTCACCTTTGTCTTATCATCCTGTTAGTCTGTCTATATATACCTTGTTCATTCATTCACTCACCGCGAAGTCTTGTTAAGTGTTTCACTGCATTTCTGAGCGTTTCCCTGGTTTTCTTGTTTCTTGGTTTTTGATATCTTTCCCTGTTCCCTGGATTACTCTCTTGCCTCTGGTCCCTGCCTGTTTGTTTGTTTTGTTTGTTTCTTTGTTTTGACTGCCTGCCTGTGTATGACCCTAGCCTGTACATTGGATTACGCCTCTGGATTGCCCCAGCCAATAAAGCTGCATTTGGATCTAACCTTTGTGTCTCGGAGCGGTTCGTGACAATATCTTTATTGATGATGACTAAGATGATCTCTTCTTGATAGCTAAAATATGCTTGATAATTAATTCCAATGATCAAACAAACACTTGAATCATCCATTTATAAACATTTTAAACAAATAAAAAATTATATGATCAGAAAAGTTATGACAACATCAAAACTCATCAAAATAAGTTAAGCAATTTCAACTTTTTTATAAGTTATGCAAGATTCAACTCATATTCTTTTTAAGTCAGTTTAATTTAATTTAAGTCAAAAGACATCCAAGTTGATTGTACTTAAAAATTTAAGGTAGCAAATTTTTAAACAGTGTGGAACAACAGTGCAATTTACACACTCAAACATATAGTCAGGCAGGCATGAACAAAAATATGAACAAAATACAGTCTTTGATCATCATATGCATCTGCTAAGAGATGAGTTAGTCTGATCAGTTGCAGTGGCGTAGATCTCGTTTCTGTGCCTGAACATCACACACACATCACACACACCCTGACGTCACACACACATCACACACACCCTGACGTCACACACCCTGACGTCACACACTCATCACACACACCCTGACGTCACACACACCCTGAACATCACACACACCCTGACATCACACACACCCTGAACATCACACACACCCTGAACATCACACACACACACCACACACACCCTGACGTCACACACACATCACACACACCCTGACGTCACACACACCCTGAACATCACACACACCCTGACGTCACACACAACCTGAACATCACACACACACACCACACACACCCTAACGTCACACACACCCTAACGTCACACACACATCACACACACCCTGACGTCACACACACCCTGAACATCACACACACCCTGACGTCACACACACATCACACACACCCTGACGTCACACACAACCTGAACATCACACACACACACCACACACACCCTAACGTCACACACACATCACACACACCCTGACGTCACACACACCCTGAACATCACACACACATCACACACACCCTGACGTCACACACACCCTGAACATCACACACACCCTGACGTCACACACACCCTGAACATCACACACACCCTGACGTCACACACACCCTGAACGTCACACACACCGTGAACGTCACACACACCCTGAACGTTACACACACCGTGAACATCACACACACACCGTGAACGTCACACACACCTTGAACACACACACACCGTGAACGTCACACACACCCTGAACATCACACACACCCTGACGTCACACACACCCTGAACATCACACACACCCTGAACGTCACACACACCGTTAACGTCACACACACCCTGACGTCACACACACCCTGAACATCACACACACCCTGAACATCACACACACCCTGACGTCACACACACCCTTGTTACAACCCTGGCTCTAGGGATGCAACATAAAGGACACAAAACAGAAATCTGCCAATCAAGTATAGTATTAAAGAAAAAAGGGGACTGTAGAAGCAGAAACACTACTGCTGCAGGGCTGGCTGCAAGACGAGAGAGAGAGAGAGAGAGAGAGCATGTGTCCAAGACTTTAAGTGGCTCCCTTCAGGTGGCACCAATTAACCCATTGATTGGAGGTGAGCTACCAGGGAAACTGCAACGAAACAGATTAGAACACTCCCACATAACACTCCCACCCTTAAAACATTGCTATAGAATAACCTATGGCAAAGTCAACAAGTACATGAAATATAAACAAGCACTTACGACCTTGACAAAGCATCCGCCAAAACATTGTCCTTTCCACGAATGTGGCGGACAGAAAGGTCATATCCCTGCAAAAACAGGCTCCATCGCATTAAGCGCTGGTTAGAGTTTCTCATGCTGTGAAGGAACACTAGGGGATTATGATCTGTGTACACAATCAGTGAAACACTGGATGAAACATACACATCAAAATGATTCAGAGCAAGAATAAGGGCCAAAGCTTCCTTTTCAATGGTAGAATAGTGCTTCTGATGGATATCAAATTTCTTTGAAAAATAGCACACAGGATGCTCAACTCCCACTGAATCATCTTGAAGAACTGCACCCACACCAAAATCACTAGCATCCACAGCTAGCTTGAAAGGTCTATTAAAATCAGGGGCAGCAAGAATAGGAGAACTGCTCAACAATGCCTTCAGATTGTCAAAAGCCACCTGACATGACTCCGTCCAAACAAAAAGAACCTTGGGACTAAGCAGGTTAGTTAAAGGTGTAGCAACAGTGGCAACATTTTTGCAAAAGCTCTTATAGTATCCTGCCATTCCCAGGAAACGTTTTAGTTCCCGCTGAGATGATGGTACAGCAAAGTTCACGATGGCCTCCACTTTTGCTCCTACTGGAGACACATGACCGTGGCCAACAACTTTGCCCAAGTAAGTTACTGTGGCCTGCCCAAACTCACACTTGGAGAGGTTCAGGGTCAAATTTGCAGCCTTTAACCGTTTGAAAACAGGTAGTGTTGAGTGTTGAGACCAGGTAGAGCTATAAATAACTAAATCATCAAGGTAAGCCTCACATCCTGCAACTCCTTCCAACACCTTATTCACCAGACGCTGGAAAGTGGCAGGTGCATTTCGCATTCCAAATGCCATAACGTTATAATGGCAGAAGTTGTCCGGCGTCACAAAAGCAGAGATCTCACGGGCTCGCTGGCTGAGTGGAACCTGCCAGTAGCCTTTTAAAAGATCTAACTTTGAAACAAAGGATGCAGAACCAACTTGGTCAATACAGTCGTCTAGCCGTGGAAGAGGATAGGAGTCAGGCTTAGTGATAGCATTTACCTTACGAAAATCGACCTTACAAAACCGAAACGAACCATCATGCTTCTCAACTAGTAAACATGGTGAACTCCAAGCACTAAAAGTCGGTTCAGCTATGTTATGTTCTAACATATACTCTACCTCTTTGCGCAAAAGCTGGCGTTTAACAGGATTCACCCTATACGGGTGCTGCTTAATTGGGTTAGCTTGGCCTACATCAATGTCATGCTCTAGCACATTGGTACAAGATGGAACATCAGAAAACAAGGCCAAATATTGACCAATTAACTGAATAACATCAGAGCGCTCAGAGAGATTTAGATACGACAAATGAATGTCTAAATCAGCCAAGATTTTAGAATTTGGCAATCTACTCTGAGCAATCTCAGAGACAGCAACACCTTCTACGGTCTCAGTAGATGGAGCATTCAGTGCAGCCAAGGCCTTGACCTCTGTAGACGCTGTTTGATTACGGTCAAAGTAAGGTTTGAGTAAATTCACATGGCACATGCGGGTTTTCCTTTTACGATCTGGAGTCTTAACCAAGTAGTTACACTCACCAACTTTCCGATCAATGGTATACGGACCGCTATATCGAGCCTGCAATGCAGAACCCAGTATTGGTAAGAGCACCAGCACTTGGTCTCCTGAACAAAACACACGATGTTTAGCCTTTCGATCATACCAAGTCTTCATCTTATCCTGGGCTGCTTTCAAATTCTCTTTGGCCAGTTCACAAGCTCTACTAAGCCTAAGACGAAAGTTAGACACATAGTCCAAGAGGTTAGTAGGAGTAGAATGCTCAACATCTAACCATTTCTCCTTTACCAATTAAGGGCCCCCTCACAGTGTGGCCAAACACAAGTTCAGCTGAACTGAAACCAAGGGATTCCTGAACCACCTCTCTAACTGCGAAGAGGAGTAGTGGAATGCCATCATCCCAGTCTCTCTCAAACTCTTTGCAGTAGGTCTTCAGCATAGTCTTGAGAGTTTGATGGAATCTCTCAAGTGCACCTTGAGACTCTGGATGATACGCAGATGAAATGTTATGCTGAATAGACATCTGCTTTAACACCTGGGAAAAAAGGCGAGACATAAAATTAGACCCTTGATCAGACTGAACAACTCTTGGTAGTCCAAACACTGTGAAAAACTTAAGGGCTTTGGAAATGGCAGGGGCTGTGGCCTTGCGCAAAGGAACAGCTTCCGGAAATCTTGTAGCAGCACACATAACTGTGAAAGGATACTGATTACCTGACTTGGTACGAGGAAGAGGTCCAACACAATCAATCAAAACATGTTCAAATGGCTCTCCAATGGCAGGAATAGGATGTAATGGAGCTGCAGGAATAGACTGGTTGGGTTTGCCTACAACCTGACAAACATGACATGATCTACAATACTGAGCCACATCGGACCTAACCCCAGGCCAAAAAAAAAATGCCTTAACACACGATCCAAAGTTTTCCTGACCCCCAAGTGACCAGACAGACAATGATCATGGGCGAGATACAATATGTCAGATCAATAAACTTCTGGAACCACCACTTGAAACACACTACTCCAGTCATCTTCACATGGTATTTTTGGATCTGTCCACTTTCTCATCAAAACACCATCACTAAGAAAATAGCCAGAAGCAACATTTGATAGTACTTCATCAGACACTAAATCTTCAAACATGGGGGTCTTGTTTTTGCTCAAGTATTAACTGTTCACGAGATGGAAACATCTTTCCACTCCCTGCCAAGTTCAGGTCACCTTGGGCCATGAAAGTATCATAAAGTGGTATCACCGATTGACTGTTGGAAGATTTGTCTTCAACTTGCCTCTTAGCAGACATAGCACGAGTAGTTGCACAAACAGGAAAAGTTTCTGGAAATGCCAATTCAAGTTCATCTGGACCATCTGACTTGAGGACAGTAGAGGTTACTTCAGGGACAGCTAGCACTTTCCCACCAGCTAAATCATTCCCTAGAATAAAGGACACACCATCTATGGGAATCTGGGAACAAAGTGCCACAACAACATCGCCAGAGATTAAACCTGATTGGAGATTAATGCTATGTAAAGGCATAGACAAAAATCCTCCACCAAAACCTTTAACAATTACCTCTGAACCTTGAGCTGACTTTTCATTGAAGGACAAGACATCCCGTAAAATCACAGATTGAAAAGCTCCTGTATCTCTCCAGATCTTGATAGCTTGCCTATGTTCAGGGTCAGAAGACGGATGCACAAAACCATCCATCAGAAATGATGATGAGCCAGCTAACTCACCTTTCTTGCATGAAGCATCAGCAACTGAAGATGTCAAAGGAAGGCTTGGCACAGGGCTTACAAAGGCTACAGTCTTTGCGGACTTCTGTTTCTTACTTAAAACAGGACAACCTGCGATGAGATGGCCTGGTCTCTTACAATAAAAACAAGCCCTTTCTGAAATCAAACCATCATTAGTCATTTTATTGGCAGGTGATGAGGCAAAGGGCACAGACTTTACAAACCGAGACCTATTGTGCTTAATCTGGACCTGAACCTCAGCTTGTTTGTCACCAAACTTTACCTTATGGGTTAAGACAAACTCATCTGCCAAGATTGCAGCTTGTTCTAAAGTCACTGCCTTCTGCTCATTCAAATAAACAGAAACAACCTCAGGCAGACAGTTTTTAAATTCCTCAAGCAAAATGAGTTGTCTAAGATGTTCCTTACTTTCCACCTTCTGAGATGTACACCACCGATCAAACAGATTCTCCTTCTGTTTTGCAAACTCAACATAAGTGTCGTGAGCAAGTTTTGTACAACCTCGAAAGCGCTGGCGGTAAGCTTCAGGAACCAGCTCATATGCCTTCAATATAGCTGCTTTAACCTCATCATAATTAGCACTCTTCTCAAGGCTTAGAGCGGAATAAGCTTCCTGAGCTTTACCTACCAAGATACTTTGTAAAAGCAAAGTCCACATAGTTCTAGGCCACTTTGATGTGGTTGCCACCCGTTCAAAATGAGAAAAATATCTCTCAACATCTTTCTCAGAAAAAGGAGGTACTAACTTAATATGTCTACCAACATCAAATGGAGAAACATCACCTCTTGGAGTTAAAGCTGCAGCTTTTAATTCCAACTCTTTAAGAGACCGTTGATGTGCAAGAAGCATTTCTTTCTCCCTTAATTTTGTATTAACCTCGAGCTGTTTCTCCTGGAAAGCTAGCTCTCTGAGCCTAAGCTCAATTGCAGCTTCAGACAAAGGAGCAGTCATGGATTGTGGGGAAACCTGCTTAACTTTCAAAATACCACTGTCAATCAAAACACTTCTAATGATTTCCTTCACACTATCCTTCAGTCGCTTCTCACTACTTGTGATGGGAATATCATAATGAGAGGACAACTGCAAAAGTTGATCCTTTGTGAAAAACTCAAGTAACTCTTCTGAAGGTTCCTTTAGGAAGTCTTCTAAAGAAGCCATTACTAAACTCAACACCAACTACACTTAAGTAGTAACACTACTTCCTACACAGAAGTTCAGCCAACACAACAGGTCCAATAGCACACAGCTACAAAAATGACAAATAGCAGCAAAAATGCTCTCAAACAAAGCTTTTAAAGCCTTAAACAGAAGTAGAACTAACCCAACCACAGAAGATTACTCAACCCAAGCAAACACGAATATCTAAAGGCAATACTGGGCATTAGTCTACACTAAAGTCCACAAAGGAACTTCACACAAACACTGCTAACACACTAAAGTTAGGATCATGGACCAAATAAACACTACAGTACCTCAAAAAAATGTTTAACTCACCTAACTTAAGTATTCCTCTTTCACTTCCATCAAAAAGTGAGCATGGTTGCTGAGCTCAAACACGATACAAAACACATGAGATACACCCGGATACCTGCCTAACACTTCTAACTCCTATCTATCTTCTGAGGTGTACCGGGCACGAGGCGACTTTAAAAGCAAAAACTCAGCAACTGTGAACCATTTAATCAAAGGTCACAGTTCTGAAATGCTTACCCCCGACAGAGAACAAGTCTCCACCCAGAATAACCTCGAAAACAAAAAAGGAAAAATAACAAAAGAGTGAACCGATGGAAGGATCGAATAATCAACCCAGCTGGAACTCTCACCCTTCCTAACCGGGAAAACTCATGCATATACTCAAAAATACTCAAACAACCATACTCACCAAATTATCTCAATCAAAGGGAATAAACGAATACAGTCCCCAAAATATTAAAAGAAACAAATGCTTTTTACCAACCAAATTGGACGGGCCCCCATTATGTTACAACCCTGGCTCTAGGGATGCAACATAAAGGACACAAAACAGAAATCTGCCAATCAAAATAAAGTTTATTTAGTATTAAACAGTACTGCTGCAGTGCTGGCTGCAAGACGAGAGAGAGAGAGAGAGAGAGAGAGAGAGAGAGAGAGAGAGAGAGAGAGAGAGAGAGAGAGAGAGAGAGAGAGAGAGAGAGAGAGAGAGAGAGAGAGAGAGAGAGAGAGAGAGAGAGAGAGAGAGAGAGAGAGAGAGAGAGAGAGAGAGAGAGAGAGAGAGAGAGAGAGAGAGAGCATGTGTCCAAGACTTTAAGTGGCTCCCTTCAGGTGGCACCAATTAACCCATTGATTGCAGGTGAGCTACAAGGGAAACTGCAACGAAACAGATTAGAACACTCCCACATAACACCCTGAACATCACACACACCCTGAACGTCACACACACCCTGAACATCACACACACCCTGAACATCACACACACCCTGAACATCACACACACCCTGAACATCACACACACCCTGAACATCACACACACCCTGACATCACACACACCCTGAACATCACACACACCCTGAACATCACACACACCCTGAACATCACACACACCCTGACATCACACACACCCTGAACATCACACACACCCTGACATCACACACACCCTGAACATCACACACACCCTGAACATCACACACACATCACACACACTCTGAACGTCACACACACCTTGAACGTCACACACACCCTGACATCACACACACATCACACACACTCTGAACGTCACACACACCTTGAACGTCACACACACCCTGACATCACACACACATCACACACACCCTGACATCACACACACCCTGAACGTCACACACACCCTGACATCACACACACATCACACACACTCTGAACGTCACACACACCCTGAACGTCACACACACCGTGAACGTCACACACACCCTGAACATCACACACACCCTGAACATCACACACACCCTGAACATCACACACACCCTGACATCACACACACCCTGACATCACACACACCCTGAACATCACACACACCCTGACATCACACACACCCTGAACATCACACACACCCTGAACATCACACACACCCTGACATCACACACACCCTGAACATCACACACACCCTGAACATCACACACACCCTGAACATCACACACACCCTGACATCACACACACCCTGAACATCACACACACCCTGAACATCACACACACCCTGACATCACACACACCCTGAACATCACACACACCCTGACATCACACACACCCTGAACATCACAAACACCCTGAACATCACACACACATCACACACACTCTGAACGTCACACACACCTTGAACGTCACACACACCCTGACATCACACACACATCACACACACTCTGAACGTCACACACACCTTGAACATCACACACACCCTGACATCACACACACCCTGAACATCACACACACCCTGACATCACACACACCCTGAACATCACAAACACCCTGAACATCACACACACATCACACACACTCTGAACGTCACACACACCTTGAACGTCACACACACCCTGACATCACACACACATCACACACACTCTGAACGTCACACACACCCTGAACATCACACACACCCTGACATCACACACACCCTGAACATCACACACACCCTGACATCACACACACCCTGAACATCACAAACACCCTGAACATCACACACACATCACACACACTCTGAACGTCACACACACCTTGAACGTCACACACACCCTGACATCACACACACATCACACACACTCTGAACGTCACACACACCTTGAACGTCACACACACCCTGACATCACACACACATCACACACACCCTGACATCACACACACCCTGAACGTCACACACACCCTGACATCACACACACATCACACACACTCTGAACGTCACACACACCCTGAACGTCACACACACCGTGAACGTCACACACACCCTGAACATCACACACACCCTGGACGTTACACACACCGTGAACATCACACACACTCTGAACGTCACACACACTCTGAACGTCACACACACCCTGAACATCACACACACCCTGACGTCACACACACCCTGAACATCACACACACCCTGAACATCACACACACCCTGAACGTCACACACACCCTGAACATCACACACACCCTGACGTCACACACACCCTGAACGTCGCACACACCGTGAACGTCACACACACCCTGAACATCACACACACCCTGAACGTTACACACACCGTGAACATCACACACACCCTGAACATCACACACACCGTGAACCTCACACACACCGTGAACATCACACACACCCTGACGTCACACACACATCACACACACCCTGAACATCACACACACCCTGACGTCACACACACATCACACACACCCTGAACGTCACACACACCCTGAACGTCACACACACCCTGAACATCACACACACCCTGAACATCACACACACCGTGAACATCACACACACCCTGAACATCACACACACCGTGAACATCACACACACCCTGAACATCACACACACCCTGACGTCACACACACATCACACACACCCTGAACATCACACACACCCTGAACATCACACACACCGTGAACATCACACACACCCTGAACATCACACACACCCTGAACGTCACACACACACCGTGAACGTCACACACACCCTGAACGTCACACACACCCTGAACATCACACACACCCTGAACATCACACACACCGTGAACATCACACACACTCTGAACGTCACACACACTCTGAACGTCACACACACCCTGAACATCACACACACCCTGACGTCACACACACCCTGAACATCACACACACCCTGAACATCACACACACCCTGAACGTCACACACACCCTGAACATCACACACACCCTGACGTCACACACACGCTGAACGTCACACACACCCTGAACGTCACACACACCCTGAACATCACACACACCCTGAACGTTACACACACCGTGAACGTCACACACACCCTGAACATCACACACACCGTGAACCTCACACACACCGTGAACATCACACACACCCTGACGTCACACACACATCACACACACCCTGAACATCACACACACCCTGACGTCACACACACATCACACACACCCTGAACGTCACACACACCCTGAACGTCACACACACCCTGAACATCACACACACCCTGAACATCACACACACCGTGAACATCACACACACCCTGAACATCACACACACCGTGAACATCACACACACCCTGAACATCACACACACCCTGACGTCACACACACATCACACACACCCTGAACATCACACACACCCTGAACATCACACACACCGTGAACATCACACACACCCTGAACATCACACACACCCTGAACGTCACACACACACCGTGAACGTCACACACACCCTGAACGTCACACACACCCTGAACATCACACACACCCTGAACATCACACACACCCTGAACATCACACACACCCTGAACATCACACACACCCTGAACGTCACACACACCATGAACATCACACACCCTGAACGTCACACACACCCTGAACGTCACACACACCCTGAACGTCACACACACCGTGAACATCACACACACCCTGAACATCACACACACCGTGAACATCACACACACCCTGAACATCACACACACCGTGAACATCACACACACCCTGAACATCACACACACCCTGAACGTCACACACACACCGTGAACGTCACACACACCCTGAACGTCACACACACTCTGAACATCACACACACCCTGAACGTCACACACACCCTGAACGTCACACACACCGTGAACATCACACACCCTGAACGTCACACACACCCTGAACATCACACACACCCTGAACGTCACACACACCCTGAACATCACACACACCCTGAACATCACACACACCCTGAACGTCACACACACCGTGAACATCACACACACCCTGAATGTCACACACACCGTGAACATCACACACCCTGAACGTCACACACACCCTGAACATCACACACACCCTGAACGTCACACACACCCTGAACATCACACACCCTGAACGTCACACACACCCTGAACATCACACACACCCTGAACATCACACACCCTGAACATCACACACACCCTGAACGTCACACACACCGTGGATGAGGAGGTGTGTGTGTCATTAAAGCAGGTGTCGTGAGGCTTGTGTTTGCTAATGACAGCTCGTATTTAAATAGCTGTCACTCTTGCGTCGAGAGGTGGAAGTGTTCGTTTCCGAGCCTCTGAAGATGCATCTGTTCTGCATAAACTTAACCTAGCTTTCTAAACGAGTTGCCGAAGTGTGTTTGCTGTTCCAGGGCTCAGTTATTGTGTTTAGTTTTCTGATGTCGCTGAAGTACTTTTAAAAGTCTAATGAGCATGAATGCAAATCAGCAGAGGCTTCATTATGTTCTGACTCAGGAACTGCTTTTCTCTATTGAGGTGTTAAGATAGTAAAGATGGTGACCTGAGCTTGTGCTCTGCATCTTATATACATTATTTACATTATAAATATTCACAAATCATGGCTGTTGTACTGCAATAGATAAATCACAGTCTGTTATGATACAGAGTCATACTGTATCACAGAAATGAGAATCACTATTGAAAGTAACGATATTAACAATAGATGTGCTTAACTGAGTGATTAACACTGGGCTTCATCTTCTTTATGAAAGATACAATTTATTATTTCTTTCTTTAAATTTTGCCGCCGACATGGTTTTGTGGCTTTTCTGAACCAGAGGACTCTGGGTAAATAAATACCTTTACCTTGTCTTGTTTTTAATGATTCATCACGTTTCAGTGTTTCCATTTCATCTCAGAGCTGGTTTGGCCAGAAGCCCGAGTCCAACCCGTTCCTGATCCGCCCAGAAACAACATTATTGTTTGTAGGTTTCCGACTGAAAGGGTTTTTAGGCATGTTATGTCCAAAGTTATTCTGTGCCCTGTTTTGCAGGTATCCTGGAAGCTCCTCCCATCATTTCCCTAATTACCTGGGTCTGCTGGCCAGCATTTAAAAGCCCCTGTCTAGCTCCACCCACTCTCTCTCTTTCACACTGCAGCCTGGAGCAGTAGCATGGATAGCAGCAACCACCATTATTCTTTGTCTGTTTAACTTTGTTTGCAATAAACCTTATTTTGGTCATAACAGACGTTTGTGACTCCTCTATGTTGCTTCCCTTGAGCCAGGGTCGTAACATATTGGGGGCTCGTCCGAGATTATCGCATCCGGAGGAGTTTTTTGTTGTTTTTTCCCCCTAGATTGTGTAATTTGGTGTTAGTTTGTGGTGTGCTGTTCAATGCTAGCTGCAGGCTGCTGTGTTCTCCCTTCTGATGAGTATCTGGTGAGTATAGTGTCTGAGTGCTGTTGACTTGAAATACTTGGTGATCTCCCTGGTGAGTTAGGGAGTGTGCTAGCTGGGCAGAGAAATCTGTCCTTCCATCTGTGCACTCATTTGTTATTTTGCCTTTTTTATTTTTGAGATAACTCTGGGTGGAGACATGTTTCTCCGTTGGGGGCAAGCATTTCAGGTCCTTGGCCAAATTCAATTCAATTCAATTCAATTCAATTCAAATTTATTTGTATAGCGCTTTTCACAATACATATTGTTTCAAAGCAGCTTTACAGAAAGTGCATTTCAGAAATGTACATAGAAAAATACAGTTAGTTAATTAATCATGCATTAATTTAGGGCATAAACATATCGCCAGCGTCGAGTCGTCTCTTCACAGGCATCGAGTCGTCTCTGCACGGGTGTTGGGGCATCTGTAGTTTCTATGGGAGGCTGGATACAAACTGGAGCAGACAATCTGTATTTACCTCAGGACTAGTGTCCCGAGATAACAACAGAAAAGCAGATGGGAAATAATTAGCGTAGCTGCTGTTCATAACAATAATGCATTCAATCTGATTCAACTGTAGTATAAAAGGTAAGTATTATGTGAATGCTTGGCTAAAGAAATGCGTCTTTAATCTAGTTTTAAACTGGGACAGCGAGTCTGAGCCTCGAACAATATCAGGAAGGCCATTCCACAGTTTAGGAGCTAAATATGAAAATGCCCTCCCTCCTTTAGTGGACTTAGATATCCTAGGAATGACCAGAAGCCTCAAATTTAGTGATCTTAAAGAGCGCGATGGATTGTAGGGCGATAGAAGTTCCGTTAAATACCCAGGAGCTAAACCATTTAGTGCTTTATAGGTCATTAGTAATACTTTGTAATTGATACGGAACTTTATAGGTAACCAATGTAGAGATGATAGAATTGGTGTTATATGATCATATTTCCTTGACCTAGTAAGAACTCTAGCGGCTGCATTTTGGACTAACTGTAGCTTGTTTATTGAGGATGCAGGACAACCGGCTAATAAAGCATTACAGTAATCTAGTCTTGAGGTCATGAATGCATGAACTAACTTTTCTGCATCAGAAACTGATAGCATATTACGTAGCTTAGCAATGTTTCTAAGGTGGAAAAAGGCTGTTCTTGTAACATATGAAATATGATTTTCAAAAGACAAGTTGCGGTCTAATATAACACCCAGGTCTTTTACTGTAGTGGATAAAGTCACAGGACCTTCTAAAGTAAAGTTGTATTGTAAGAGGTTTTGTGGGAAGTTTTTTTGACCAATAAGTAATACCTCCGTTTTATCTGAATTTAATAGCAGAAAATTACACGTCATCCAGTATTTTATATCTTTAACACACTCTGTCAATTTACATAATTTATTGTTTTCATCTGGTCGTGATGAAATATATAATTGAGTGTGATCAGCATAACAGTGGAAATTAATTCCATGTTTTCCTATAATATTACCAAGTGGCAGCATATATATTGAGAATAATAGAGGGCCTAACACAGATCCTTGCGGCACTCCATAGTTTACTGACGTTATCTTCGTTATTACGTTATTTTTCCCATTTAAACAGACAAAATGGTAGCGGTCTGATAAGTACGATCTAAACCAGCTTAATGCCTGTCCATGAACACCAGTGTAGTTTTGTAGTCTATCTAAGAGTATTGTGTGATCTATAGTGTCAAACGCAGCACTAAGATCGAGTAAAACTAGTATTGAGATACAGCCTTGGTCAGAAGCTAAAAGTAAATCATTTGTAATTTTAACGAGCACAGTTTCAGTGCTATGATGTGGCCTGAATCCTGACTGAAATTTTTCATAGATATAATTTTCTTGCAAGAAAGAGCACAATTGAGCAGACACAACTTTTTCTAGTATTTTAGACATAAAAGGAAGATTTGAAATGGGTCTATAATTTGCTAGATTATTATGATCTAATTGTGGTTTCTTAATAAGAGGTTTTATAACTGCCAACTTGAATATTCTTGGAACATGACCTAAAGATAAAGACGAGTTAATAATATTGAGGAGAGGCTCTTCCACTACAGGTAACACTTCTTTCAGTAGTTTAGTGGGTATTGGATCTAATAAACATGTTGTTGGTTTAGATGCAATGATAAGTTTATTTAGCTCTTCCTGTCCTATAGTTGTAAAGTGCTGTAGTTTTTCTTGCGGGGTGATAATTGAGGCTGAATTATAAGGCGCGATTGAAGATTGTACATTTACAATTGTGTTTCTGATGCTTTCTATTTTCTCAGTGAAGAAGTTCATGAAATCATTACTGCTAAACTGTAACGGAATATTTTGCTCAGGTGACGTCTGTTTATTTGTTAGTCTAGCCACGGTGTTAAATAAAAACCTTGGATTATTTTGGTTGTTTTCTATTAGTTTGCGGAGGTGCTCAGCCCTGGCCGCTTTTAGGGCCTTTTTTATAACGTGACATACTGTCTTTCCACGCGATTCTAAAGACCTCTAAATTAGTTTGTTTCCATTTACGCTCTAAATTACGAGTTTCTCTCTTGATAACATGCGTAGTATTGTTATACCATGGTGCTTTAGTTTTCTCTCTAACCTTTTTTTATCTAATTGGTGCAACAATGTTTAATGTACTAGAGAAAATGGTGCTCATAGTGCTAGTCATTTCCTCTAGTTCATCTGTTTGTTTGGGTTCACTAATCAGCTGAGTAAGATCAGGTAAGCTATTTGAGAATCTATCTATAGTGGTTGGAAGGATTGTTCTGCCTGGTCGATAACGTGGCGCAACGTGACAAATTTCAGCAGTACGTAGTATGCAAGTGACCATGTAATGATCAGTGACTTCATCACTTTGCGGTATAATATCTATATCGGTTGGATTGGTTCCATGTGATATAATTAAATCTAGCGTATGATTAAGACGATGAGTGGGACCAGTGACGTTTTGCTTGACCCCAAAGGAGTTTAATAAATCTGTAAACGCAGCCCCTAACGCATCATTTGTGTTATCGACGTGTATGTTAAAATCTCCAACAATTAATGCTTTATCGACATTGACCAATAGATCTGAGAGAAAGTCTGCAAACTCTTTTAGGAAATCAGCGTAAGGCCCAGGCGGTCTATATACGGTAGCCAAGGCTAGAGATAATATGGATTTCTTTCTTACATCTAAGAGCGTAACATTTAGCACAATTACTTCAAACGAATTAAACCTGTGACCTGTTTTCTGAGTAACATTAAGAATATCTCTATAGATTGTTGCAACACCGCCGCCACGACCAATCAGACGGGGCTCATGCTTATAGCAGTATCCTGGAGGAGTAGACTCATTTAGACCGAAATAATCATTAGGTTTAAGCCAGGTTTCAGTAAGGCAAAGTACATCGAAACTATTATCTGTGACCATTTCATTTACAATAACCGCCTTAGGTGTGAGCGATCTAATGTTAAGAAGACCTAGCTTTATAAATTGTTTTTGTTCACTAATACTGAGATTTACTGGTTTAATCACAATTAGATTTTTCCTGGATCCTACAGTAGATTTAATGTTTGACCTCACTAAACGAGGAATAGACACAGTTTCAATATAATGTTCTACATTGGTACTTATATCAATTAAGTTTGGACAGCAAAGAGTGTGATTTGGACTTTGACTTACTAGTCATATGGTGTGTAACGTCTTGGAGATGTTGTCCGACAGAAGAGCCGCTCCGATTCTGCTGGGGTGAAGACCATCAGCACAGAAGAGCCTAGGTTGCTCCCAGAACAGATTCCAATTATTTACAAAGAGCAGTCTCTGTTCATTACACCATGACATTAACCATTCATTTAGAGCAAGTAATCTACTGAACCTTTCTTGTCCTAGTCGGTACGTGGGAAGCGGTCCAGACACGATGATCGTTGTTTCAGGCGATGTGATGCGTACCGTCTCGATCAGGCTCCTGTAGTCCTTCTTCAGAACCTCCGTCTGCCGCAGCCTGATGTCGTTCGTTCCCGCGTGCAACACGACAGCTCAGACGCGCTTGTCACTGTTCAGGATCTCGGGGACCTGCGCAGCGACATCAAGAACACGAGCACCAGGAAAGCAGTGAGTGCGCACCTTACCTTTACCTGAGGTAGCGTGGACATGCCGGACGATGGAACTGCCGATGATCACAGCGTCGCGTTCCGTCTCGCGTAGAGGGGAGAAGCGGTTCCGGGTGGAGATCTCGAAGGCCGGGAGGGGCGGAGAGGTCCTTGCTCTGGTCCGGGCTCGCGTCTTCCGCTGTGGAATCACCCAGGGTCCATGGTGCTGTGTCGGTGCCGGAGTGAACGAAACCAGGGATGATCGCGTCCTGGCTGCTCGGGTCCTGTGCAGAGAAACACACGGAGTAGACGAGGTCGGAGTCAAAAGGTTACTAACCACTGACTTGTGAGCATCGGCGCGTGATGTTTCAAGCGCGGATCGCTGATCTCGCAGCTCGGCCTGCCTCTCTAGTAGGTCGCGGATCTGCTTCTCCACCGACTCAAGCTCTAACTGCACAGCATGTAGCTCGAAGGTGTCCTCACCTGCACTCAAAGGTAACGTTAGACACACATCCGTTATATTCGCCATTATAGCAGATGTGCTATAATGGCGAATTATAGCTTTCAGTGATACGGGTGTAAATAAGACGATCGATAGGCGCGACCACGCGTGCAATGCTAGCGGGCTAAGGCTAGTAGCGGAAGTTCGGAAGGTTGGATATAAGTAGTGATATCAAAGCGATCCGATTGTTTTTTAAAGAGAATAGTATTCCAGATATGTTCACACGCTATAAAAATGAAAATGTTCATTTGTAAAAGAGTGTAAAGAAGAAAATCAAGGTTTCTGAATTAATTCGACGGAGCTCCAAACACAACAACAACGCACTCAAATGGCTGAGGTTCACTGAAGTTTTACTTAGGTTTCAGTGTATGATAGGCAGGTACCAGGGGGTTTGCTTTAAAGGGTTAGTTCACCCAAAAATGAAAATTCTGTCAGTAATTACTCACCCTCATGTTGTTCCAACCGCGTAAGACCTTCGTTCATCTTCGGAATACAAATTAAGAAATTTTTGATGAAATCTGAGTGCTGGATCACTCCTCCATAGGCTGCTAGGTGACCGAAACTTGCTGGCCCAGAAAAGTTATTAAAGAGATCGTTAATATAGTCCAAGTGACTACAGTGGCTCAATCTTAAGTATATCAAGCGACGAGAATACTTTTTGTGCGCAAAAACAGACAAAAATAACGACTTTATTCCACTATTCATTTCCTTCTCTCTGGGCCTCGTAGTGTTTTTGCGCTGCGCGTCTGTGTTGCACGTCAACACGCATCACACACATGACCAGCGTCGGCCAATAGTGAGCCTACGTGGTGACGTGTAACACAGACGCGCAGCGCAAAAACACTACGTGAACCAACTAGAGGCCCAGAGAGAAGGAAATGAATAGTGGAATAAAGTCATTATTTTTGTCTGTTTTTGCGCACAAAAAGTATTCTCGTCGCTTGATATACTTAAGATTGAGCCACTGTAGTCACTTGGACTATATTAACGATCTCTTTAATAACTTTTCTGGGCCAGCAAGTTTCGGTCACCTAGCAGCCTATGGAGAAGTGATCAGCTCTCAGATTTCATCAAAAATATCTTAATTTATGTTCCGAAGATGAACGAAGGTCTTACGCGGTTGGAACAACATGAGGGTGAGTAATTACTGACAGAATTTTCATTTTTGGGTGAACTAACCCTTTAAGAGTTGTCAGTGCACTCGAGGGCTTGCTTGCTGTGCTCATCAGAGGGTGGTTTTGATAAGTTAGGTGAGTTAGAGGTGCTCTAGTTTTCGGGTACCATTGTGGTAATGTGTCCATGATCCTAGCTTTGTGTGTTATGCAGCTTTTGTTTGTCAAGTAACTGTGTAACTTGACTTTGTGTAGGCTAGTTCTCCCTGAGTTAGTTGTTACCTTAGTTATTGATTACCAGCAAGTTCCATTTTGGTAGTGGTATTTGTTTGGGTAATGTTTTGTGCTACATTAGTAGTTGGTTCTAGTCCTACTTTTGTGATTATGGTTCTGATAGCCATTGGGTAGAGAGAGCATTAGTGATTTATCTGTTTTTGTAATATTGGACACTTTGTGCTGTGTATGGTGCGCACTGGTTTCATGTTGAAACTTTCTGTAAAAGCTATCGAGTATGGCAACACTTGATGACTTTGTAAGTGCACCTTCAGAAGAGTTGCTTGAGCAACTTACTAAAGATCAGCTTCTAAAACTTCCCATTTATTATGACATTGAGATTGCCAGTAGTGAGAAACGTTTAAAAGAGAATATTAAGGAGTCTATTAAAACTACTCTAATAGAGCATGGTATCCTCAAGTCTGCGTCTCCACTGGCAGTTTAAAAGAATATACCATCTCAAATGTCACCGAGTGCTGTTGAGTTGAGGTTGAGAGAATTGGCTTTACAAGAACGGCAACTAGAAGAAAAGCAGAAGGAGAGACAGCTAAGAGAGAAGCAAATGCATTTAGAACATGAACGTTTCCTTAAAGATCTGGAAAAGATCTGGAATTCAAGCATGCTTCTCTGGTGAGCTCTCCTAAAGTTGAGTCAGCTGGGTTTGATGCAATTAGAAATATTCGATTGGTTCCCCCTTTTGTGGAGAAAGATGTTGAAAAGTATTTTCCTCATTGTGTGGCTACAATTTCAAAGTGGCCTGAGCATGCCTGGACATTACTTTTGCAGAGTGTTTTGGTGGAAAAAGCACAGGAAGCTTACTCGGCTTTATGTCTTGAGGAAAGCAAGTGTTGTAAAGTTTTCTTTCATCGAAGCAGAGACCAGGAGACAGTTGGGATCGCGTTCAACGGAAGTTATTCTTTATTGAGAACTCCGCTGTACGTTGCTGTAGTACTTCCAACATTATCTAACTCTAATACAGTATGCATTGTAGTTATATACATTCCAAGGGTGAGGGATTACATAGAGGTGGAGACTCTGAACAAAGCATGCAAATTAAGTATACAGGTTAAGGTAACACCCTAGACTGTGAGGGTCTGGCCAATCCTAATTCAATCAGCATAAGGCTCCAAGAGCCATTTGGGTCCGAAAGCCATTTGCAGAACAAAAGGTGAGATTCTCAGTGAATCATTTGTGTGCTAATCCCATCAGTCTGAGTGAAACTGGGGCTCGAAGAGCCATTAAAGACAATAAGGAGAGAACAGGAATTGCAACTTTGCTGAGATCTTAACCTTAAAAGATTCTTTACCATGATGTTATGTACGGAAGCATATTTGAAATAGTTTCTTAAATTTGTAACCCTTCACAAGGACTATGAGATCGTTAAAGGTGCCATATTGAGAGCTTATGAGCTAGTTCCTGAGGCTTACCGCCAACGTTTTAGAAGTCTCAGTAAGCTTGACAAACAAACGTATGTTGAGTTTGCTAAAGAGAAGGAGACCCTTTTTGGTAGATGGTGTAAGTCCCTGAAAGTAGAAACGAAGGAAGATCTTCATCAATTAGTTTTGCTTGAGGAATTTTAAAATTGTTTGCCCGATGTTGTTTGTACCTATCTAAATGAACAAAAAGTGACCACTACCTGTAAAGCTGCTGTGTTGGCAGATGAGTTTGTTGATGCATAAGCTTGATTTTGATAAAGGACAGGGTGAGCAAAAGGGTGAAGTTGTATTTTATAGAGCTAGTACTGTGAAGCATATTCCCACAGTTTCTGTCCCCTTTGCCAGAAAGTCGGCCACTGGAAATGTTGCTTCCGATAAGGCATGTTTCTATTGCAAGAAACTTGGTCATCTGATTGCCGACTGTCCTGTCTTGAATAAGAAACATAATTCTGTTAAGCCTGTAGCCTTAATTAAAACTGTGAACACAGCTGCGATTCCAGTTATCAGAGAGCATCCAACTCGAAAGTTAGAGTTGGTTGGCTCTTCATCTTTCCTTATGGATGTTTTTGTCTCTCTTGCTTCTGATCCTACAGTCAAGCGACCTATTAAAATTTGGAGAGATTCTGGGGCTTTTCAGTCTTTGATCCTCCAGGATTTTCTTCAGTTTAATGACAAGTCTGCATTGGGCTCCAATGCTATTGTTCAAGGGTTTGGGGGCAGTTACCTGTCTTTACCCATGCATACTCTTAACCTCCAAACCGCTCTGGTGTCTGGGGAGGTTGTTGTTGCTCTTTGTCCTCATATTCCTATTGAAGGTGTGTCTTTCATTTTAGGCAATGACCTGGCTGGTGGTAGAGTGCTTGCTGCTCCGGAGGTGGTTCCTTTCCCGGTAACATCTAAAAGCCCAGATGAACTTGAAAAACAATTTCCAGATACATTCTCTGTTTGTGTTACTACTCGTGCTAGGGCAAAGAAAAACCAAGCCAAAACTTGTGACTCTGAGATCGCGCTGTCTGACACCTTCATGGTAAATTTTGAGACATTAGGGTTTGGTACAGTGTTCCCCTCTCGTGAAGAGCTAAAAGTGGAACAAGGACAAGATACAACTTTGGTTTCCCTCTCTGAAGAGGCTGTTTCTGAAGATGCAGTTACGGCTGTTTCTTGTGGGTACTTTGTGAATGATGGATTGTTAATGAGAAAGTGGACTTCTCCTAAGATGTTTTGCCATGACGAGTGGAGTAGTGTGTTTCAGATTGTCGTTCCTAAGGCTTATCGCTGGTGGGATGCTGATGTTGGTAGGATGCTGATGTTGTTTTTAATCCAGAAATGTCTCAAGGTAGGCTGCCAAATTCAAGAATCCTGGCCAGTTTAGATGACCATCTTTCTTACCTGGATTCCCCAAATCGTTTTGACATCATGGAAGTAATTCACCAACATCCTTACCTTTTCTCTGATGTGCCTACACGCACTAATGTTCTTCATCATGATATTGATGTAGGTGTTGCTGCTCCCTTGACTAACCTTCTCAGTCCAAAGGTCCCGTTTGTTTGGTCCAGCTTGTGTCAATCTGCATTCGAGAACTTGAAAGCATTGTTAGATGAAAAACTCCAACCCCCGGCTAATGTGATGGAGTTTATTTTTGCAGGGATTTAATTTGGACATCCAGCACATCTGTGGAAAGGACAATGTGTTTGCAGATGCCCTGTCTAGGTCATATATGCAGACAGTTTAGTTTTGTGTTATTCTGTGTGACATTTAACTGAGTGGTTGCTTTAGAGCAACCTACTTATGGAAGGAGGTGTTATGTCCAAAGTTATTCTGTGCCCTGTTTTGCAGGTATCCTGGAAGCTCCTCCCATCATTTCCCTAATTACCTGGGTCTGCTGGCCAGCATTTAAAAGCCCCTGTCTAGCTCCACCCACTCTCTCTCTTTCACACTGCAGCCTGGAGCAGTAGCATGGATAGCAGCAACCACCATTATTCTTTGTCTGTTTAACTTTGTTTGCAATAAACCTTATTTTGGTCATAACAGACGTTTGTGACTCCTCTATGTTGCTTCCCTTGAGCCAGGGTCGTAACACATAACTAACCCTAAATAGAAAAATGTAAATGAAAAAGAATTACCGTAAAACTTCAAATAATAGCCGAGTCCCAAATAGACGCCCGTCTCTTTTACACGCCTGGTGTGGCTACAGGTTTGGATAAGTAAAGGCCGGTCTCAAATAGAGGCCTGGTCTGTTTTTTAGTTTCGGGTTGTATTTAATCTTCTAAAACCCGTCAGATCGTTTGTTTAAGCCAGTTCTATGGAGCAGATTGCGCACGCAAGAGAGCCCTGAGAGACTTTTTTACAGTCTATGATCTGGACGGGAGCTGTTAGCGCAAGCAAGGCAGGCAGAGAGAGTCAGCGCCGTGTCGCGTCTATGACAACTCGAGGAATCGCACACCGGATGCGCACTTTGTCAGTTAATGGCCAGCAATATTGTTGTGTTTAAGGACATTATGGAATTAAGATCATGCCTGTACTATGTTATGATTGAACTGTACAATTAAATACAATCGTTGCTTAGTCTGCAGTCTGAATTCACTTTACCTCAGAGCGTCCGTTAACTGAATGAATTGAGAATATCACCTGAAAATCCGATAACATAAGCAATTTTCATTCAACCAGCTGATTTCTGTAAATGAATGTAAAACTAAATGAATATTGCAGCACAGGGTGAAGTCTCAACACTAAATTAAAGGCCTGTCTCATATAGACGCCTGTCTCAAATACAAGCCGGTGCAGTTCGGCGATTTGGGAAAATAAAAGCCCGGGCTATTATTTGAAGTTTTACGGTAGGTGTGAGGGTGAAGTCTTCTCAATGCTTCTTCCTGTTATGGAAGCAGACTCAGGAGAAGAAGATGGAAGTTAACACAATGTTTTATTGACAACAACGAGCAGATAAACTGTAGCAGGTAAGAGAGAAGTTCAGTGATACTCTGGAGAGTGGGATGCTGGCGGTGAATGATTGATTGATTGATTTTCCTTTATTTGTCCTCGAGAGGAAATTTGTTTCCACCATAGGTGCGTACATAATACAAATACAAACACACATAACATATTACCAACATAATCAAATTAAACAAAAAAAGAGAGAGAGCATTCCTGACTCATCAGTGGCCAATTACCTATGTATTTAGAGCTCGTGTAGATACAGGAACAAAACTCTTACTAAACTTGGCCTTTCTACACATCGGTAACCTATACCTACTTGAATGTTTCCTCATACAGGTGAGATGACTGGTGGATGGCACAGGTGGGAACGGAGACACGGTGGAGAGACGAGGCGCTGGAGGGAGAATGCAGGAAAGATGGAGATGAGACGCTGGAGAGGATATTGGAGATAGATCGCTGGAGATATCTAGGAGAACGTTGGAATAGGCAAGGTCAGTAGTCCACTTAGTGTGAAAACAAGACCGGACAATGAGCTGGGGTGAGGTGTGTGAGTTTATATCGTGGAGGTGATGAGGAAGATGATGAGGTGCAGGTGTGTGTGATCAGTATTCAGGAGGGAGAGTGCGCTATGATTGGCTGGTGTGAGAGCCTGGCAGATCTGTACACTTCCTGTTTCAAATTAAAACTTTTCCCCCAAACCACTTCACGAGAGGCAGCTAATTTAATTGGTTAAGGTTACAGTGATGGTTTAGGGATCTGTGTAGGCGATCAGTACTGTGATTGACATGACCAATAAAATCTTAAGAATCGTCTGCAGGGCGGAGTTTCCGCTGGACATGGGTGTGGCTTCTGACGTCACGCTTGGATGCGGGCAGGGTTGGGTGTGGGCGAGTTTGGATGTGGTTGGGCTTGGGTGTGGGGAGGGTTGAGTGTGGGCAGGGTTGGATGTGGGCGGGGTTGGATGTCCACTGCAGGCCACTGCAGGTCTGGTGTCTGTGGCCCGGGGTCTGTGGCCCGGGGTCTGGTGTCTGTGGCCCGGGGTCTGGTGTCTGTGGCCCGGGGTCTGGGGTCTGGTGCCCAGTGTCTGGGCCTGGGGTCTGTGGCCCGGGGTCTGGTGCCTGGGGCCTGGGGTCTGGGGTCTGGTGCCCAGTGTCTGGGCCTGGGGTCTGGTGCCTGGGGTCTGGTGCCTGGGGCCTGGTGTCTGGTGCCCGGTGTCTGTGGTCTGGGGTCTGGGGTCTGGTGCCTGGGGCCTGGGGCCTGGGGTCTGGTGCCTGGTGCCTGGGGTCTGGGGTCTGGTGCCCAGTGTCTGGGCCTGGGGCCTGGGGTCTGGGGCCTGGGGTCTGGGGCCTGGGGACTGGGGCCTGGGGTCTGGTGCCTGGGGCCTGGGGTCTGGTGCCTGGGGCCTGGGGTCTGGTGCCTGGGGCCTGGGGCCTGGGGTCTGGTGCCTGGGGCCTGGTGCCTGGGGTCTGGGGTCTGGGGTCTGGTGCCCAGTGTCTGGGCCTGGGGTCTGGGGTCTGGTGCCCAGTGTCTGGGCCTGGGGCCTGGGGTCTGGGGCCTGGGGTCTGGGGCCTGGTGCCTGGGGCCTGGTGCCTGGGGCCTGGTGCCTGGTGCCTGGGGCCTGTGGTCTGGTGCCTGGGGTCTGGTGCCTGGGGCCTGGTGCCTGGGGTCTGGTGTCTGTGGCCTGGGGTCTGGTGTCTGGGGTCTGGTGCCCAGTGTCTGGGCCTGGGGTCTGGGGTCTGGTGCCTGGTGCCTGGGGCCTGGTGCCTGGTGCCTGGGGCCTGGTGCCTGGTGTCTGGTGCCGTGTGTCTGGTGCCTGGTGTCTGGTGCCTGGTGCCTGGTGTCTGTGGCCTGGGGTCTGGTGCCTGGTGCCTGGTGCCTGGGGCCTGGTTCCTGGTGTCTGTGGCCTGGTGCCTGGTGCCTGGTGTCTGGTGTCTGGTGCCGTGTGTCTGGTGCCTGGTGTCTGGTGTCTGTGGCCTGGGGTCTGGGGTCTGGTGCCTGGTGCCTGGTGCCTGGTGCCTGGGGCCTGGGGCCTGGTGCCTGGTGTCTGGTGCCTGGTGTCTGTGGCCTGGTCCCTGGTGTCTGTGGCCTGGTGCCTGGTGCCTGGGGTCTGGTGCCTGGGGTCTCGTGCCCAGGGTCTGGGGTCCGGTGCCCGGGGTCCGGTGCCCGGTGTCTGTGGTCTGGGGTCCGGTGCCCGGGGTCCGGGGTCCGGTGCCCGGTGTCTGTGGTCTGGGGTCTGGTGCCTTGTGTCTGGGGTCTGGTGTCTGGTGTCTGTGGCCTGGTGTCTGTGGCCTGGGGTCTGTGGCCTGGGGTCTGGTGCCTGGGGCCTGGTGCCTGGTGCCTGGGGCCTGGGGCCTGGTGCCTGGTGCCTGGGGTCTGGTGTCTGTGGCCTGGGGTCTGGTGCCCAGTGTCTGGGCCTGGGGCCTGGGGTCTGGGGTCTGGTGCCTGGGGTCTGGGGTCTGGGGCCTGGGGCCTGGGGCCTGGTGTCTGGTGCCCGGTGTCTGGTGCCCGGTGTCTGGTGCCCGGTGTCTGGTGCCCGGTGTCTGGTGCCCGGTGTCTGTGGTCTGGGGTCTGGTGCCTGGGGTCTGGTGTCTGGTGTCTGTGGCTTGGGGTCTGGTGCCTGGGGTCTGGTGCCTTGTGTCTGGGGTCTGGTGTCTGGTGCCTGGGGTCTGGTGCCTGGTGTCTGTGGCCTGGTGTCTGTGGCCTGGGGTCTGGTGCCTGGGGCCTGGGGCCTGGTGCCTGGTGCCTGGTGTCTGTGGCCTGGGGTCTGGTGTCTGTGGCCTGGGGTCTGGTGTCTGGGGTCTGGTGCCCAGTGTCTGGGCCTGGGGTCTGGTGCCTGGGGCCCGGTGTCTGGTGCCCGGTGTCTGGTGCCCGGTGTCTGGTGCCCGGTGTCTGGTGCCCGGTGTCTGGTGCCCGGTGTCTGTGGTCTGGGGTCCGGTGTCTGTGGTCTGGGGTCCGGTGTCTGTGGTCTGGGGTTTGTGGTTTGGGGTCTGGTGCCTTGTGCCTGGGGTCTGGTGCCTGGTGCCTGGTGCCTGGGGCCTGGGGCCTGGTGCCGTGTGTCTGGTGCCTGGTGTCTGGTGCCTGGTGCCTGGTGTCTGTGGCCTGGGGTCTGGTGCCTGGTGCCTGGGGCCTGGTGCCTGGGGCCTGGTGCCTGGGGCCTGGTGCCTGGTGTCTGGTGCCTGGTGTCTGGTGTCTGTGGCCTGGTGCCTGGTGTCTGTGGCCTGGTGCCTGGGGCCTGGGGCCTGGTGCCTGGGGCCTGGTGCCTGGGGCCTGGTGCCTGGTGTCTGGTGCCTGGTGCCTGGTGTCTGTGGCTTGGTGCCTGGTGTCTGGTGCCTGGTGCCGTGTGTCTGGTGCCTGGTGCCTGGTGTCTGGTGCCTGGTGTCTGTGGCCTGGTGCCTGGTGTCTGTGGCCTGGTGCCTGGGGTCTGGTGCCTGGTGCCTGGGGTCTGGTGCCTGGGGTCTCGTGCCCAGGGTCTGGGGTCCGGTGCCCGGGGTCTGGGGTCCGGGGTCCGGTGCCCGGGGTCCGGTGCCCGGTGTCTGTGGTCTGGGGTCTGGTGCCCGGTGTCTGTGGTCTGGGGTCTGGTGCCTTGTGTCTGGGGTCTGGTGTCTGGTGTCTGGGGTCTGGTGCCTGGTGCCTGGTGTCTGTGGCCTGGTGTCTGTGGCCTGGTGTCTGTGGCCTGGGGTCTGGTGCCTGGGGCCTGGTGCCTGGGGCCTGGTGCCTGGTGCCTGGTGCCTGTGGTCTGGTGCCTGTGGCCTGGGGTCTGGTGTCTGGGGTCTGGTGCCCAGTGTCTGGGGTCTGGTGCCCAGTGTCTGGGGTCTGGGGTCTGGTGCCTGGGGCCCGGTGTCTGGTGCCCGGGGTCTGGTGCCTTGTGTCTGGTGTCTGGTGCCTGGGGTCTGGTGCCTGGGGCCTTGTGCCTGGGGTCTGGTGTCTGTGGCCTGGGGTCTGGTGCCCAGGGTCTGGTGCCTTGTGTCTGGTGTCTGGTGCCTGGGGTCTGGTGCCTGGGGCCTGGTGTCTGTGGCCTGGTGTCTGTGGCCTGGTGTCTGTGGCCTGGTGTCTGTGGCCTGGGGTCTGGTGCCTGGGGCCTGGTGCCTGGGGCCTGGTGCCTGGTGCCTGGTGCCTGGTGCCTGGGGCCTGGTGTCTGGTGCCTGGTGTCTGTGGCCTGGTGCCTGGTGTCTGTGGCCTGGTGCCTGGTGTCTGTGGCCTGGTGCCTGGTGTCTGTGGCCTGGTGCCTGGTGTCTGTGGCCTGGTGCCTGGTGTCTGTGGCCTGGTGCCTGGTGCCTGGTGCCTGGGGTCTGGTGCCTGGGGCCTGGTGCCTGGTGTCTGTGGCCTGGTGCCTGGTGTCTGTGGCCTGGTGCCTGGTGTCTGTGGCCTGGTGCCTGGTGTCTGTGGCCTGGTGCCTGGTGCCTGGTGCCTGGGGTCTGGTGCCTGGGGTCTGGTGCCTGGGGTCTCGTGCCCAGGGTCTGGGGTCCGGTGCCCGGGGTCCGGGGTCCGGTGCCCGGGGTCCGGGGTCCGGAGTCCGGTGCCCGGGGTCCGGTGCCCGGTGTCTGTGGTCTGGTGCCTTGTGTCTGGGGTCTGGTGTCTGGGGTCTGGTGTCTGGTGTCTGGTGTCTGTGGCCTGGTGTCTGTGGCCTGGTGTCTGTGGCCTGGTGTCTGTGGCCTGGGGTCTGGTGCCTGGGGCCTGGTGCCTGGTGCCTGGTGCCTGTGGTCTGGTGCCTGTGGCCTGGGGTCTGGTGTCTGGTGCCCAGTGTCTGGGGTCTGGGGTCTGGTGCCCAGTGTCTGGGGTCTGGTGCCCAGTGTCTGGGGTCTGGTGCCCAGTGTCTGGGGTCCAGTGTCTGGGGTCCAGTGTCTGGGGTCTGGTGCCTGGGGTCTCGTGCCCAGGGTCTGGGGTCCGGTGCCCGGGGTCCGGGGTCCGGTGCCCGGGGTCCGGGGTCCGGAGTCCGGTGCCCGGGGTCCGGTGCCCGGTGTCTGTGGTCTGGTGCCTTGTGTCTGGGGTCTGGTGTCTGGGGTCTGGTGTCTGGTGTCTGGTGTCTGTGGCCTGGTGTCTGTGGCCTGGTGTCTGTGGCCTGGTGTCTGTGGCCTGGGGTCTGGTGCCTGGGGCCTGGTGCCTGGTGCCTGGTGCCTGTGGTCTGGTGCCTGTGGCCTGGGGTCTGGTGTCTGGTGCCCAGTGTCTGGGGTCTGGGGTCTGGTGCCCAGTGTCTGGGGTCTGGTGCCCAGTGTCTGGGGTCTGGTGCCCAGTGTCTGGGGTCCAGTGTCTGGGGTCCAGTGTCTGGGGTCCAGTGTCTGGGGTCCAGTGTCTGGGGTCTGGTGCCTGGTGCCCGGGGTCTGGTGCCCGGGGTCTGGTGCCTGGTGCCCGGGGTCTGGTGCCTGGTGCCTGGTGCCTGGGGTCTGGTGCCTGGTGCCTGGTGCCTGGTGCCTGGTGTCTGGGGTCTGGGGTCTGGTGCCTTGTGCCTGGGGTCTGGTGCCTGGGGTCTGGTGTCTGTGGCCTGGGGTCTGGTGCCTGGTGCCTGGTGCCTGGTGCCTTGTGTCTGGTGCCTTGTGTCTGGTGTCTGGTGCCTGGGGTCTGGTGCCTGGGGCCTGGTGTCTGTGGCCTGGTGTCTGTGGCCTGGTGTCTGTGGCCTGGGGTCTGGTGCCTGGGGCCTGGTGCCTGGGGCCTGGTGCCTGGGGTCTGGTGCCTGGGGTCTGGTGTCTGTGGCCTGGGGTCTGGTGTCTGGGGTCTGGTGCCCAGTGTCTGGGCCTGGGGTCTGGTGCCTGACCCCGAGGTCCCGGGTTCTGGTGCCCCGGGGTCTGGGGTCTGGTGCCCCGGGGTCTGGGGTCTGGTGCCCGGGGTCTGGGGTCTCACAGAAGCGTTTCACTCGGATATACGACACAATAGAGGAGAGAAGACCAGCACAACTTCCCTCTCATCACGACTTTAAGTTGCAGCATTTTGATTATATTATAAACTACAGTCCATGGCATTTTGAATGTTTTAATGCTGTCGTTTTTCATGCGATCTCAAGCTAAAGGAGGACGACAGTATCTGAGCCATCAGTTTTCTGACTGACACGTGCGTGTTTTACTGATGAAACTCCAGTGATTCACAGATCCACAGGTTCAGCCAATATTATATTATATAGTTATGTATTGCACAAATTATGTTGTTTAATTATGAAGCATTATTATAACATAAAACAATGTTTTTTTTCTAGTACCTCACACATTGTGGATCTGCATTCAAAAGTACATTTTTAATTTATTTTTTGCAACTGGATATTTTCTATATAATATATTAATGTATTTTTTTATTATATAGATAAAGATCTCATCTTGCCCTAAATGTGGCAGCAAAATTACTAAACATAAATAAAGCTAAACTTCCACAGCCGTTGTCACATAGACGAGGATGAGGATATCTTTCCAACACGAAGCTTTAATGGTATAATGAGTAACACACACAACATAGATCGGACAAAGACGTATGCCGTGTTCACACTGCAGGACTTTACAAAAGAAAGAATCGCAATCATTGAAGGAACAATCAGTTCAACAGTGACTTTACATGAGAATATCTGTGACTTCAGGCTTTAGAGAGGCGATGATCAAACATGACATCGAGAAATCAACCGAAGAACGGCTGAAAGAAGAACGTTTGTTTTCCAGAAATATTGAAAAACTGAAACTACACTGTGAATAATAATGTAGTCAATAAAAATGTGAAAAGTACAACTGTATAATTAAGATCAGACCACATTTAATGTAATCGATGCAGATATGCAGATATTTCACAAGCTTATTGTTTCCACTGTAAAATCATAAATTCTGTGGGTGTACTAAAATAATGATAAAAAAGAATATGTTTTTCCACAAGGGTGTATAACGAGATATGAAAGATGAAAGATGCAGTTCTGCAGTTACAGTAAGTTAATCTCATGTTATTTTCAGCTTGTTTAAGTTAATATGAACACACACGCTTCCATAAACACACACTGTTTCATCGCGGTTTGTTCTCAAGGACAGTTTCTGATTCTTCTATATAAATCATGAGAAAAATGTAAATGATTCAAGAGTGTTTTGTGAGGGAAAGAGAGCATATGATTATCCTTCTGTTTACAGACACGAGGAACACATTTAGATGAGGAAATATCATTTCTATAATGAGGGCGAGATGATGCTCTCCTCACTGGTTAAATAAAGTCTGATCGTTCACAATCCAGTCCTGCTTTTGTCTCTCGTAATTCTCATAGACTCGGACTGGGCTCAGCAAGACAATGAATAACAATGAGTTGTTACAAAGAAGACAAGAAGCAAAAAGATGAGAGAAAGAAAACAATGAGCTGCTCTTTCAGAGTTAATGAACTGAATGCATGAACTGACAACTTCTGAGTTTAAAAGAAAAAACCTTGCATCAGAATAAGTGTTTGTGATTGTCCGAACTTCTGCTAACTAAACAGAATTTTATTAAGTTTGGTGACAACACAATGTTACGTACAGTGACTGTTTTATTATTGCTTGACACAAATTTCACGATTTCAATTCTTGTGATTTGAAACCGATCTTGATTCAATATCGATTAATGTGGATGAATATTAGGTTCAGTAGATGTTATGATGCATCTCTTCTAATGCTGTAAACATACAGAGAGCCCTGTCCGCTGGCATAATTAATATTATTAAAGGTTAAAAATAACAACTCAATTAAATATAATGGGGTTTTTAATATAATAACAACGTCATAATATTTTAATGATATAAGTAAAAATATAATAGGGAATATAGTGCACATATTTAGCAAAATACTCCTCTCTATAGCAATTTTTTCTAGCCAGCTAGCGTGCTATGGTCATTAGCTGGCTTTCCTGAGGTAAATATAACGTTACGTGTCATTATTCTCCTGCTGTTTTATTGACCTCTTTCGGTTTAAAACACTGATTGATCGATATTATGTATGAGGCAAATACATTCCGGTAAGTTGTACTGTATCTTTCAACACAACTATTGTTCATTCGTGTTTATTTACTATTAACTAGCAGTAAAAGAGTAAGAGATGATCTGCACGTCACTTTTACAAGCTCCAAAACGGTATTTATTGTTCTAATTTAATTCTAAAAGTAATAAAATTGACATAATTTGAATTCAGAATTAGTCTGATATCAGCAAATGCTCTGTGTTCTCTGTCCTCTCTCTCCTGAGCAGAGATGGCAAAAGTATTCACTTCTCGTACTCAAGTAGAAGTACAGATACTTGTGTTAAAAAATACTCTGGTAAAAGTAGAAGTACTGATTTAACTTCTTTACTCAAGTAAAAGTAACAAAGTACAGGCTTGGAAATTTACTTAAAGTATAAAAATAAAAGTAGCCTTGCGAATGATAACCATTTTTTTTATGCAAAGCTACCTGGACCACACAAATGTTACTAGAGAGCAAGCTGAGAAACTGAAGTGGATTTGGAAAAAAGGTTCTTTATATGCCATTGCCTACATTTTAAATGGATGTCTGCCAATAGGCCTAAAACATCACATAGCCTCTATGATTATTGTGACAGACTGGGACTCCAGGTTAATGAGATTCTGTGAACTCAATTGACCCTTCGCTAAGCCACGCCCGAAAACCGCCACAGGCCAATCGTGGCTTAGCAACCGTAACTAGGCGCGGGAGGTCTGGCAAGCTTTCGAGCGAGGGAAACATGCCGAAGCGTTGTGCGTATGGATTGTGCAAATCTGATACCCGGTATCCTAAAAGTTTGGACGGGGTGGTGGATTTTGTTCCCTTCCCGAAACCTAAAACCCAAGGGGAGAAATGCAGGGCGTCATCTTCATTTATATAGCGCTTTTAACAATGTAGATTGTTCCAAAGCAGCTTTACATTGATAATAGGAAATTAAAAGTAAAGTGTTTTGGCTTTATAGCAGCTCTAGAATAAAGTTATTGTCCAGCTCGTGGATCAAGCAGTGTGATTAAAGGCAAGACGGAGGCTCACTGACATAACTTAACGGTACTTAAAAATATATTTCAGCATTTTGTTAATCGACGGCCAAACTAGTAACGTTACCCCAATCCGATCGCGACTCTCCCGGTGTTAGTTCTAGTAAAAGAAAAAGGAGGGAACATCAGGGGTCTTGCCGGAGATCTGCAAGGAAAAGTTTGGTATGCAAACTTAATCAGTTCATAACAGCAGTCACTAATGTGACCCACGACGTATGAGCAGTAACGTTAGCCTGGCGCGCTACAGATATAAGCGGGAGAATGTTATCATTGCAAAGTGGTCAGGCTAATGTCTTGTGTTTATTCCACGATACATATGGATAAGCTGTTTGATTTATAAATATTAGAATATTTTCACATTTCACTTACCCTGCTGGGCATGAACAGCTGTTCCTCAATGTGTGTGTTTCCCATTTGAATGGTCAGCGTATGAGGCAGCTGCTGCTTGCGCTGAGACCTAACGACGTTATAGACTTTAGCTTCAATTTTGATGAAATTATTCTCTAATCGTTTGCATATTATGTCGTGGGTATAGCCCTCGAATGCATACTGCAGTCTTGCTCTCTCATATTTTCACCTGTCTGCTAAAAATGACTAATTATCTCCTTAGGAATGTCTGAAACCAGTGCATACATACTGTAATAGACGTGCCAGGCGCAAAAGCTTGACAGGCGTAGCAACAGTAACTAAGGAGGGCGGGGCTTAGCGAAGGGTCAATTGTGATTCTGTGAGAATTTACAGACCCAGTTTCTCTTTTTTAAACTTCCCCTTAACATTTAAAGGAATCTACATGTAGGCTATGTAATGATTTTTCCACGAATGAATGCCGCCGAATCTATCGAGTCGTCTTGTAGTGATGGGTCAAGTGCAAGTATATTCCCATTCAATTGACCGTTCGCAAAGACCGGTTTGCGAACGGTCTCAAACCATTCCCTTTAGTTACTGTTGCTATGCTATGTCCGACAAGCGACGCCGCTCTCACGCCAGACCATGTTCTCACGCAGTGAAAAATACACCGCGGAGCAGAGAGGACACTGACAACACGCTGACACACAGGACAGACCAGGCTATGTTTTATATGAAACAAATTCTCACTTTGCAAATTTGGTCATTTTTTAAAGAAATTTAAACAATAAATACCGTTTTGTGGCTCTTTAATGTGTCTGACAGATCGCTGTAGAGCCTCAGTTAAAGCTGCTCGTGAACCGATCATCTCTTCCTTCTAGTTAATTTATAGCTTCAAATAAACATGGATGAACATAAGAGGGAATGATGTTTTTACACGCAAAGACGTCAGTACACTTCGTTTTTCAAGTTTAAATCCTCCAATGTTAATCTACTAACTCTCCTGACTGCTTTGTCGGACAAAAATGGCGGATTATGATTGGTCACATCGCCTGTCAATCAAACTCCCTGCGAAGGGTTGATGACGCAAAAATAATAACGACTCCACTAAAATTATTTGAAACTAAAGTAACGAGCCAATTTTTTAAAATGTAAGGAGTAGAAAGTACCGATATTCATGTTAAAATGTAAGGAGTAAAAGTAAAAAGTCGGCACAAAAATAAATAGTAAAGTAAAGTAAAAATATCTGAAAAATCTACTTGAGTACAGTAACGAAGTATTTGTACTTCGTTACTTCCCATCTCTGCTCCTGAGTCTCTGAAGGCCTGAAGCCCCGTTCACACCGCCAGCGACACGCAGCGACAAAGCCACATGATCCCATTCATTTCAATGGAGCGCTGGCGACTTCCGGCGACACGAGCGACAGTGACCGTTGGCGACAGAATGTGGGCGTGTCAAGCGACACGAGACGCGCGACAAAAGTTCAGAAATTTCAACTTTATGCAAATGAGAAGCGATTTTCGCGAGCGACAACCAATAGGAAAGAAGCCTTTCAGTGGAGCTCAGCTCACGTCACCGTCGAGTGCAGGCCAGACAGAAGAGTTCGAGGGCGATTTCACTGCTTTATTATGATTTGACTGTAACTAACCACAAACGGAAATAATGACATGAACAAATGGATTTAATAAAATGATGCATGGAAACGAAACTGTCGACAGTCTCAGTGAGTTTAATTCACACATTTAGTTCGAGTGTTGTAGTTTTATGATGCAAGTTTAGCACTGCTGCAGTTCATTTTACAGTTTCCCCTGCATTATGTTGACTATTAGGGACAAGAAAATTGATTATTTGTCAAATTCGAATGACGTTTTAGTAATTTATGACAGTATGAGTTATTCTGTTGATTTGTCGATCATTAATCCAGTAGGCTAAATGATTTAATCCACTGAACACTGCTGTGGTCATATAAAAACACTCTCCCAACAGCATACTGTTTCTTTTGAGTCTAACTCCTAGTCAAATTAAAATGATATAGTTGTATATACATGACTTGTGATGGTATTTTGTATAGATATGGCCAGACGTTCAGTCTACCAGTCACATTAGAGCGACAGCACTACCAGCGCCCACAAGCGGCTTCACCGTACAGAGACTAGCGACATACAGAGACAAAGTCACTGGCGGTGTGAATGGGGCTTGAGGCAGAAGTGCTGATGTTCATCTGTCATTATAATAACTCTGCTGCCCTCTAGTGCCTGTGTGTCACTGTTACACACCACACACACATCTCTCTGCATCACACACACATCTCTCTGCATCACACACACATCTCTCTGCATCACACACACACATCTCTCTGCATCACACACACACATCTCTCTGCATCACACACACATCTCTCTGCATCACACACACATCTCTCTGAAACACACACACACATCTCTCTGCATCACACACACATCTCTCTGAAACACACACACACATCTCTCTGCATCACACACACATCTCTCTGCATCACACACACATCTCTCTGCATCACACACACACATCTCTCTGAAACACACACACACATCTCTCTGCATCACACACACACATCTCTCTGCATCACACACACATCTCTCTGCATCACACACACATCTCTCTGAAACACACACACATCTCTCTGAATCACACACACACATCTCTCTGCATCACACACACATCTCTCTGAAACACACACACACATCTCTCTGAAACACACACACATCTCTCTGAAACACACACACATCTCTCTGCATCACACACACATCTCTCTGCATCACACACACATCTCTCTGCATCACACACACATCTCTCTGAAACACACACACACATCTCTCTGAAACACACACACATCTCTCTGAAACACACACACATCTCTCTGAAACACACACAAATCTCTCTGAAACACACACACATCTCTCTGAAACACACACACATCTCTCTGAATCACACACACATCTCTCTGCATCACACACACATCTCTCTGAAACACACACACATCTCTCTGAAACACACACAAATCTCTCTGAAACACACACACATCTCTCTGAAACACACACACATCTCTCTGAAACACACACACATCTCTCTGAAACACACACACATCTCTCTGAAACACACACACATCTCTCTGCATCACACACACATCTCTCTGAAACACACACACATCTCTCTGAAACACACACACATCTCTCTGAATCACACACACATCTCTCTGCATCACACACACATCTCTCTGAAACACACACACATCTCTCTGAAACACACACACATCTCTCTGCATCACACACACATCTCTCTGAAACACACACACACATCTCTCTGAAACACACACACATCTCTCTGAAACACACACACATCTCTCTGAAACACACACACACATCTCTCTGAAACACACACACATCTCTCTGAAACACACACACATCTCTCTGAAACACACGCACATCTCTCTGAAACACACACACACATCTCTCTCTGAAACACACACACATCTCTCTGAAACACACACACATCTCTCTGAAACACACACACATCTCTCTGAAACACACACACATCTCTCTGAATCACACACACATCTCTCTGAAACACACACACATCTCTCTGAAACACACACACATCTCTCTCTGAATCACACACACATCTCTCTGAAACACACACACATCTCTCTGAAACACACACACATCTCTCTGAATCACACACACATCTCTCTGAAACACACACACATCTCTCTCTGAATCACACACACATCTCTCTGAATCACACACACATCTCTCTGAAACACACACACATCTCTCTGCATCACACACACACACACACACACACACACACACACACACACACACACACACATCTCTCTGAATCACACACACATCTCTCTGCATCACACACACACACACACACACACATCTCTCTGAAACACACACACATCTCTCTGCATCACACACACACACACACACACACACACACACATCTCTCTGAAACACACACACACACATCTCTCTGAATCACACACACATCTCTCTGAAACACACACATCTCTCTGAAACACACACACACATCTCTCTGAATCACACACACATCTCTCTGAAACACACACACACACACACACACACATCTCTCTGAAACACACACACACACACATCTCTCTGAAACACAAACACATCTCTCTGAAACACACACACACACATCTCTCTGAAACACACACACATCTCTCTGAATCACACACACATCTCTCTGAAACACACACACACACACACACACATCTCTCTGAAACACACACACATCTCTCTGAAACACACACACACATCTCTCTGAATCACACACACACATCTCTCTCTGAATCACACTCACATCTCTCTGCAACACACACACATCTCTCTGAAACACACACACATCTCTCTGAAACACACACACATCTCTCTGAAACACACACACATCTCTCTGCAACACACACACATCTCTCTCTGAATCACACACACATCTCTCTGAAACACACACACATCTCTCTGAAACACACACACATCTCTCTGAAACACACACACATCTCTCTGAAACACACACACATCTCTCTCTGAATCACACACACATCTCTCTGAAACACACACACATCTCTCTGAATCACACACACATCTCTCTGAAACACACACACATCTCTCTGAAACACACACACATCTCTCTGCAA
The DNA here is from genome assembly GCA_022829085.1 of Abramis brama. Taxonomy (NCBI): domain Eukaryota; kingdom Metazoa; phylum Chordata; class Actinopteri; order Cypriniformes; family Leuciscidae; genus Abramis; species Abramis brama. The sequence continues at coordinate 31,903,526 of CM040788.1, read as the reverse complement.
CACACACACATCTCTCTCTGAATCACACACACATCTCTCTGAAACACACACACATCTCTCTGAAACACACACACATCTCTCTGAAACACACACACATCTCTCTGAAACACACACACATCTCTCTCTGAATCACACACACATCTCTCTGAAACACACACACATCTCTCTGAATCACACACACATCTCTCTGAAACACACACACACATCTCTCTGAAACACACACACATCTCTCTGAATCACACACACATCTCTCTGAAACACACACACACACACACACACACACACACACACATCTCTCTGAAACACACACACATCTCTCTGAAACACACACACATCTCTCTCTGAATCACACACACATCTCTCTGAAACACACACACATCTCTCTGAAACACACACACATCTCTCTGCATCACACACACACACACACACACACACACACACACACACACACATCTCTCTGCAACACACACACATCTCTCTGAAACACACACACATCTCTCTCTGCATCACACACACATCTCTCTGAAACACACACACATCTCTCTGCAACACACACACATCTCTCTGAAACACACACACATCTCTCTGAAACACACACACATCTCTCTGAATCACACACACATCTCTCTGAATCACACACACATCTCTCTGAAACACACACACACATCTCTCTGAAACACACACACATCTCACTGAAACACACACACATCTCTCTGAAACACACACACACATCTCTCTGAATCACACACACATCTCTCTGAAACACACACACATCTCTCTGAATCACACACACATCTCTCTGAAACACACACACACATCTCTCTGAAACACACACACATCTCTCTGAAACACACACACATCTCTCTGCATCACACACACACACACACACACACACACATCTCTCTGCATCACACACACACACACACATCTCTCTGCAACACACACACATCTCTCTGAATCACACTCACATCTCTCTGCAACACACACACATCTCTCTGAAACACACACACATCTCTCTGAAACACACACACATCTCTCTGAAACACACACACATCTCTCTGAAACACACACACATCTCTCTCTGAATCACACACACATCTCTCTGAAACACACACACATCTCTCTGAATCACACACACATCTCTCTGAAACACACACACACATCTCTCTGAAACACACACACATCTCTCTGAAACACACACACATCTCTCTGCATCACACACACACACACACACACACACACACACACACATCTCTCTGCAACACACACACATCTCTCTGAAACACACACACATCTCTCTCTGCATCACACACACATCTCTCTGAAACACACACACATCTCTCTGCAACACACACACATCTCTCTGAAACACACACACATCTCTCTGAAACACACACACATCTCTCTGAATCACACACACATCTCTCTGAATCACACACACATCTCTCTGAAACACACACACACACACATCTCTCTGAAACACACACACATCTCTCTGAAACACACACACATCTCTCTGCATCACACACACACACACACACATCTCTCTGAATCACACACACACATCTCTCTGCATCACACACACACACACACACACACACACACACACATCTCTCTGAAACACACACACACATCTCTCTGAATCACACACACATCTCTCTGAATCACACACACATCTCTCTGAAACACACACACACACATCTCTCTGAAACACACACACACACACACACACATCTCTCTGAAACACACACACACACACACACATCTCTCTGAAACACACACACATCTCTCTGAAACACACACACATCTCTCTGAAACACACACACACACATCTCTCTGAAACACACACACATCTCTCTGAATCACACACACATCTCTCTGAAACACACACACACACACACACACACACACACATCTCTCTGAAACACACACACATCTCTCTGAAACACACACACACATCTCTCTGAAACACACACACACATCTCTCTGAATCACACTCACATCTCTCTGAAACACACACACACACACATCTCTCTGCATCACACACACATCTCTCTGCAACACACACACATCTCTCTGAAACACACACACATCTCTCTGAATCACACTCACATCTCTCTGAAACACACACACACACACATCTCTCTGCATCACACACACATCTCTCTGAAACACACACACATCTCTCTGAAACACACACACATCTCTCTCTGAAACACACACACACACATCTCTCTGAAACACACACACATCTCTCTCTGCATCACACACACATCTCTCTGCAACACACACACATCTCTCTCTGCATCACACACACATCTCTCTGAAACACACACACACATCTCTCTGAAACACACACACATCTCTCTGCATCACACACACACACACACACACACACATCTCTCTGAATCACACACACACATCTCTCTGCATCACACACACACACACACACACACACACACATCTCTCTGAAACACACACACACATCTCTCTGAATCACACACACATCTCTCTGAATCACACACACATCTCTCTGAAACACACACACAC
>CM040788.1:31888476-31893476 GCA_022829085.1 Abramis brama | reverse complement strand
CACACACACATCTCTCTGAAACACACACACACATCTGTCTGAATCACACACACATCTCTCTGAAACACACACACATCTCTCTGCATCACACACACATCTCTCTGAAACACACACACATCTCTCTGAAACACACACACATCTCTCTGAATCACACACACACATCTCTCTGAATCACACACACATCTCTCTGAATCACACACACATCTCTCTGAAACACACACACATCTCTCTGAAACACACACACACATCTGTCTGAATCACACACACATCTCTCTGAAACACACACACATCTCTCTGAATCACACACACATCTCTCTGAAACACACACACATCTCTCTGAATCACACACACACATCTCTCTGAAACACACACACATCTCTCTGAATCACACACACATCTCTCTGAAACACACACACATCTCTCTGAAACACACACACATCTCTCTGAATCACACACACATCTCTCTGAAACACACACACACATCTGTCTGAATCACACACACATCTCTCTGAAACACACACACATCTCTCTGCATCACACACACATCTCTCTGAAACACACACACATCTCTCTGAAACACACACACATCTCTCTGAATCACACACACACATCTCTCTGAAACACACACACATCTCTCTGAATCACACACACACACATCTCTCTGAATCACACACACACACACACACATGCACTGGCTGACACACTTCAGTCATTCCTCTGGTAAACTCCTCATGCTAAACTCTAAAGGCGGGTGTTCTCGACTTAAACATGTTTCAGACTAACACAGTCTCTCTCTGTATGATGTGACGAACGTGACGCGATAATCCCTAAAATCAGCTTCAGTTTTCCAGCCAATAACTTGAAGGAAGAATAAATGTTCATCCTCCCGTCGAACTACATGAGCCTCAGAAACTGGAGGATCGTGAATAGCTGGAGAACGGCTCCAGACGAGACACACTGCAAAGCTAATAACCATTTATATTGAATGATTTCAATGCTCTGAAGCTTCCATTTGTAAATTTAGTTACTTATTTAGTGTTTGTTACCTTTTTATTTACAATTTTCTGCAGCCTCATACATTATATGGTTATGTTCAAGGTCTGTGTTTTGTTAGTATTCTCTAGTATTTCTCTGATGCCTGTTTATTTGTACATTTGTCTGGTTTAAGAAAACCAGTATAAGAAAACAGTCTCTATATGTTTCTAGCCTTTTGGGCACCCTAGGCCAGATTCCTGTTGAGCAAATCTAGTACATTTGAAGGTTAAATGCATCAGTCTCGTGCACTGAGAGCTCAAGATTAAGATCGTCATGACCTGTGCACACACTGAACAAAGAAGAAGCATTGACTTGTCCCTGGACATTAAAGAGGGCTCACACATCTCTTTAGTTATGATATAGAGTCTCAGTCTACTTTACATTATATGTATGTATGTGTACGTGTGTGTGTGTGTGTGTATGTGTCTTTTTTTTTATTTTTTTATTTTTTTTATTTTTTTATTTGCTGATGAACAATCAAATAACAAATAAGGAAAAAATTGAACAATTACAACAATTAAATGACATTGGACGACAATACAAAGGAAAAAGGAAGACAGTAAATACATAAGTATTAAAACAATAGATAAAGAAAAAAGGAGGTATTAAATCAAATTACATTTCACACAACAAAGTATCACAGTTTCAAAAGTTTGATACTTTTTTTGTTGTTAACTCTTTTCAGTGTCTTAATTAAGTAGTTGAAGTCACACAGAAAATTATTTAATTTGGGTACTTTTAGAGCAAATTTGCATTTATGAATAAAATATTTTGCCAATAAGATAAATATGTTTCCAATATATTCTATTTTATGATTACAATGAGAAAAATAACAAATTACATCTCCCAATACAAAATCAATATCTAATTTTAGTTTTGAAACAAGAAGTTTTGACAATTCCAACCAAAATTCTTTAACAAGGGAGCAATTAAAGAAAAGATGATCAATTGACTCAGTACTGCTTTTACAGAAATTACAATCCAAATTAATATTACCAAATTTAGATGTGATTTCGTTAGTAGGATATATATTATGCAAAATTCTTAAGTGTAGTTCTTTCACCTTATTGGGGATACAACATTTGTAAGGTAAGAGCCATGCTTTCTTCCAATTAATATTTTCTATCAAAGAATTCCAAAAAAATTTCCCCCTCGGGGTAATTCGTTTTCTTGACTGAAACAAACTTCTTATAATTTTATTGCTACGTTTTGGGTCGTAAATGCTCTTGTTTTCAATCAGAAATTTCTGATCACTCTTTACAATCTCTTCAAATGATAAATGACATTTCATTAGATGAACAAGTCCATTTGGTAAAGCTTTTACCATTGTAAGAAATTCCTTATGAATAACAGGGAAATTATATTTAGACATGAAATCATAATAAGAATAAACATTCCCTTGTGGATCTAACAAATCACAAAGATAATCAATACCCTTTTCATGCCAATTCTTAAGAAAAATCGACTTGTTCTTTGCCAGAATAGTTTCATTGTTCCATAGCTTTACTTTATGAGGGGAGAAATTGTGGACAAAGCAAAGTTTCCACGCCAAAAGAGCCTGTTTATAGGAAGCTTAGAAGGAGAGAAATTACAGGTGAGTAAAAACTTAAGCCCTCCCTCTTTTTTATAGATATTATGTGGGATAAAATACCATATAGACTCTGGAGAATTGACACAATTCTTTACCCAATTCAATGTACATCGAAAAAATCAAGCATTTCAAAACCTCCCTCAGCTTTTTTACCACATAAAACCTGTTTCTTCAGATACTGATGTTTGTTTTTCCAAAAAAACTTAAAGGTCCCATTCCATGGATTATTTTTATTATTTTATCATGTTTCCAGGGGTGCCCTTATAATGTTAGTATGTTTTTTAGATCAAAAATTGTTATAATTTAGAAATAAAAGGCATATTTCCTAGCCTGATTTCATTCCCTGGTTTGAACACTCTGTTTGAAGGGGCGTGTCTGCTGTGAGACTTCAGTGTAAACGCCCACTGCTGTGATTGGCTGCTGTGAGACTTCAGTGTAAACGCCCTCTGCTGTGATTGGCTGCTGTGAGACTTCAGTGTAAACGCCCTCTGCTGTGATTGGCTGACATGCTTGCATATGAAATATCTGGCATTACATGTGGAACTATCTGGAAAACTTTTACTATTACAGCTATTATACGTTTTTACTATTACAACTATCGGGATTAACGAATCGTGAGAAGTTTTTTAAGTATTTAGATCTATTTCAATCACATAAAAAATTGCAGTGAGCGTTGAGCAGATGACAGTCTGTTGATCGCGTGAAAAAAGATCTTATCATTGCAACGCAGTTTCTGCACTCACTAATGATTTCACCAATGCAAACATGAGGCATATAAATACAGTAAGAGCTTCGTTGTGCAGTGTAACAGCGTCATTTATTTCATAACGAGTTTTGGCAAGTGTCCAGATAAACTCGCGCTGTGTGATTGATTGACAGCTTGGACAATTGGAAAGGGATTGTTCTTTGATCGCTTTCTGTATATTAATCACAGTTTAAGTAAGATTATTTTCATCCTACTAAGAGAAACGATGTTAAGTTGATCGCTACTTCCATATTAAATCACTACTTACCGCTTGCTGGAATATAGTTGAAATTGCCCCCTTCGTCAGTATGAGACGCTGAGAGAAGCCTGCTTGATATTATCCCAGGTTAGAAAAACAGTCCGTGGTGAAATGGACAGAGCAAACTAACAACTTCGAATTAAACTTTTGCGGTATCCGATTATAGATAAACATCAACCGTCTGTTGACATTTCGCCATCAATACGCCTGTGTTCCTGTGGGCGGAGCTTAGTCTAAACACGGTTCTGGTGATGTCACTAATGAAGGAAGTAGAGGGGTGTAGTCCAATCCAGCCGTTTTTTGTAGTCAACTTCTGTTAAATAAAATATCTCGCTTGGCATTGAACTTTGAGCTTTATAATTTTACAGATATTATTTATACTCTAACAACAACATTACACACTAACTAAACTTTGAAACATGGAATCGCATGCAACGGGACCTTTAAATAATAAACTATTAATCTGTTTACCTGTATTCTCATGGACAAATAATGACCGAGCTAGACCTTCGGCTTTTATTAAAAGAACTCTACCAAGAAAAGATAAATCTCTTTGAAGCCAATTGTTAAATATTATTTTAGCTTTTTTAATTTTAGGGAGAAAATTCATATCTTGTCTAAGAGATATTTTCTTGGAAATATGAATACCAAGATATTTCACATTATCTTTAATGGGTATATTATTCACAGAAGTTTCAGAAGAGTCAAATAAACAAAGAATTTCGCATTTAGGAATATTTAAATTAAGACCAGAAGCCTCTGAAAATGCATTAATTGTTTCAAGAGCCTTATCAACCTGATTTGTATTCTCTAAAAACAGGGTTGTATCATCCGCAAGTTGTGAAATTTTAATCTCACGGTCAAAAATGGACACCCCTTTAATATCAGGATTATTGCGAATACTCAGAGAGAGTAACTCCACAACTAACATTAATTAATTAATGTCCTTATATATCATTTTAACAAATTTGATTAAAAAAAATCCAAAACCAAACAACTCTAGTGTCAAAAATATAAATTTGTGTTCAATAGTGTCGAACGCTTTGTAGAAGTCTAGAAACAATATGATTGCATCCGAATTAATATGATGTGCATAATCTATGAGATCTAAGATTAGCCTGATATTACAGCTTATATGTCGTTTAGGCATAAAACCTGTTTGCGTTTCATTAATTATTTCAGACAAACCTGTTTTTAGTATTTTGGCAAAAACTAAAGATATAATTTTGTAATCTAAATTTAGTAATGTGATTGGCCTCCAATTGTCAAGTGAGAGAAGATCTTTACCTGGTTTTGGTATTAGGGTGATGAGCGTATACATGTGTCGTCCACTAGGTAGGAAGCACGCGTGACGTCAGCAGCGTGACGTC
>CM040788.1:31850976-31883476 GCA_022829085.1 Abramis brama | reverse complement strand
GACACACACAAGAGGAGGACACACACGAGAGGAGAACACACAAGAGGAGAACACACAAGAGGAGGACACACAAGAGGAGGACACACGAGAGGAGAACACACAAGAGAAGAACACATAAGAGGAGGACACACACATGAGAGGATGTTACACACGAGAGGAGAACACACACAAGAGGAGGACACACACAAGAGGAGAACACACACAAGAGGAGAACACACACAAGAGGAGAACACACACAAGAACACACACAAGAGGAGGACACACACAAGAGGAGGACACACACAAGAGGAGAACACACACAAGAGGAGGACACACAAGAGGAGGACACACAAGAGGAGAACACACACAAGAGGAGGACACACACGAGAGGAGAACACACAAGAGGAGGACACACACAAGAGGAGAACACACAAGAGGAGGACACACACAAGAGGAGGACACACAAGAGGAGGACACACACAAGAGGAGGACACACACAAGAGGAGGACACACACAAGAGGAGAACACACACAAGAGGAGAACACACAAGAGAAGAACACATAAGAGAACACACAAGAGGAGGACACACACAAGAGGAGAACACACAAGAGAAGAACACATAAGAGGAGAACACACAAAAGGAGAACACACAAGAGAAGAACACACAAGAGAACACACGAGGAGGACACACAAGAGGAGAACACATAAGAGGAGAACACACAAAAGGAGAACACACAAGAGAAGAACACACAAGAGGAGGACACACAAGAGAAGAACACATAAGAGAACACACAAGAGGAGAACACACACAAGAGGAGAACACACAAGAGAAGAACACATAAGAGAACACACGAGGAGGACACACAAGAGGAGAACACACAAAAGGAGAACACACAAGAGAAGAACACATAAGAGAACACACGAGGAGGACACACAAGAGGAGAACACATAAGAGAACACACGAGGAGGACACACAAGAGGAGAACACATAAGAGAACACACAAGAGGAGAACACACAAGAGAAGAACACATAAGAGAACACACGAGGAGGACACAAGAGGAGAACACACAAGAGAAGAACACATAAGAGAACACACGAGGAGGACACACAAGAGGAGAACACATAAGAGAAGAACACATAAGAGAACACAAGAGGAGAAGAACACATAAGAGAAGAACACATAAGAGAACACACGAGGAGGACACAAGAGGAGAACACACAAAAGGAGAACACACAAGAGAAGAACACATAAGAGAACACACGAGGAGGACACACAAGAGGAGAACACATAAGAGAAGAACACATAAGAGAACACACGAGGAGGACACACAAGAGGAGAACACATAAGAGAAGAACACATAAGAGAACACACGAGGAGGACACACAAGAGGAGAACACATAAGAGAAGAACACATAAGAGAACACACGAGGAGGACACACAAGAGGAGAACACACAAGAGAAGAACACATAAGAGAACACACGAGGAGGACACACAAGAGGAGAACACATAAGAGAACACACAAGAGGAGAACACATAAGAGAACACACGAGGAGGACACACAAGAGGACACACAAGAGAAGGACACACACAAGAGGAGGACACACAAGAGGAGGACACACAAGAGGAGGACACACAAGAGGAGAACACACAAGAGAAGAACACATAAGAGAACACACGAGGAGGACACACAAGAGGAGAACACATAAGAGAACACACAAGAGGAGGACACACACAAGAGGAGGACACACAAGAGGAGGACACACAAGAGGAGAACACACACAAGAGGAGAACACACACAAGAGAAGAACACACAAGAGGAGAACACACACGAGGAGAACACACACAAGAGGAGAACACACAAGAGAAGAACACATAAGAGAACACACAAGAGGAGGACACACAAGAGGAGGACACACAAGAGGAGAACACACAAGAGAAGAACACATAAGAGAACACACGAGGAGGACACACAAGAGGAGGACACACACAAGAGGAGGACACACAAGAGGAGGACACACAAGAGGAGGACACACAAGAGGAGGACACACAAGAGGAGAACACACACAAGAGGAGAACACACACAAGAGGAGGACACAAGAGGAGAACACACAAGAGAAGAACACACAAAAGGAGAACACACAAGAGAACACACAAGAGGAGGACACACACAAGAGGAGAACACACAAGAGAAGAACACAAGAGAACACACGAGGATGACACACAAGAGGAGAACACACAAAAGGAGAACACACAAGAGGAGAACACATAAGAGAACACACAAGAGGAGGACACAGAGGAGGACACACACAAGAGGAGAACACACACAAGAGAACGCACAAGAGGAGGACACACACAAGAGGAGGACACACAAGAGGAGGACACACAAGAGGAGGACACACAAGAGGAGGACACACAAGAGAACGCACAAGAGGAGGACACACACAAGAGAACGCACAAGAGGAGGACACACACAAGAGGAGGACACACACAAGAGGAGGACACACACAAGAGGAGGACACACAAGAGGAGGACACACAAGAGGAGAACACACACAAGAGGAGAACACACACAAGAGGAGAACACACACAAGAGGAGAACACACACAAGAGGAGAACACACACAAGAGGAGAACACACATTATATGAAAATCCCAATGAAATGTTGACAGGTGCTGTACATGTTCATAACAGTTATTGCCGTGTCATGTGACTGTTGTTGATGTGTTGATGCAGGAATGGCCTCAGAGTTCGGCGTGCGAGGATATCCCACCATTAAACTGTGAGTCTGTCACCAACATTATTAACATATTAAAATCTCTGTGTTCAAAGAGTTTGGCAGCTAATGGATCCTAAAGGGATCATGACATCTTTTGACAAATAAGAGGCTTTTGTACCATTAAAACATCCTGCAAGTTTCATACCTTAAAACATCCTTATTATAAACAGAACATTTATTTATTCAAGCTCCAAAAACAGCTTGTTTTGATATTGCGATATCTGTGATGTCGCACAGGTAAATATATTTGCATATGCCCGCCTCCAGAGTGAGACATCGACCAATAGTTATACATCACACCATAGGCCCCGCCCACTGGTGTTCAGTCAAGTACAGCTGATTATAATGACTGACATTGATGGACATCTAGGTGACTATAGGAACCCATCTCTACACATCATGTCTACACCTTAATATGCTGCCGTTAATCGTTTAAATGTAAATCAGTGTTTGACAGATGATGAAGTCATATTAGCATCCATTACATCAGTTGTACTAATATTGTTTATTGTGAAAGCTTGAAGCTGGTGACTTTCACTGCCATTAGATGGTCAAGCTGGGATCTGTGTTTCTCTGCATGGAGTCGGGAGTGCAGCTCATTCCCGTGGGATTCTGGGATCAGGGGAGGCAGGTGTTGATGAAACTCCCCCTGAGGCTAATGCTTCGCCTAATGAAGGACAGACCTCTCCCCAGAGTACATGTTTATCATTATATTTATTCATTTCATTTGTTATATTATTGCGTTTATTGGCACCCTGGGGTTTCTCTTCTATATCTGTCAATCATCCTCCATCTAGCAGCTAAACATTCAGGATTCACATAGAGCACAGATCTGTCGGAGTCTGGTCTTGTGTGTGAGACGCTGACGGTGAGCGGAGAGCAGGACTGGGATGTTGTCAGTGACTTCATGCTCTCGGGAGATTACGGGAATAGTCTTGTGTACTTCTGTAACCATAGAAAACATTCCTTTATGGGTGTCGAGTGCACAACAGTTGCTGGAGCGATATCTTAGGATGCATTGCATCATTTGCATGACAGTGGAGGGTTAATACATCTAACACACACACAGACACACACACACACACACAGTGGTGTGACGTGGCTCTCTTGGACTCATTGAAGACACCAGTAGTGCTGCTGATTTCTGGTTGATATGTAGAGGTGTAATTGCACATGTTGTGAGTCGAAGAGAAGAGCATTGCAGCCTAGAAGTGACAAGGTTCTGGACGAGGAGTTGTTGAATGTTCAGTTATGGGAAAGGCCTGATCTTCCTGATCTTCCTGATGCTGTGCAGTGCAAACCTGCGTAACCCGTGTCCCGCTGTGAAGGGCTTGCAGAACTTAGACCCATCAGACACACATGACCAAGCTCTTCAGCGCTACTAGAAAGATGAGCATACTTATGCAAACAGATCAGCTCTTTTTTTCCTTAAACGGTTTTGTTTGTTTGTTGCATGAATTTTGTTGGTTTCAATATTACATTAAAGGTGTAGAAAGATCTGACAATCTCAGAGAGCTGCAGTTTTAACAGGGGTGTGTAGACTTTTACACACACTGTAGGTGAGAATCACAGGATCTGAATGCATCGGTGGTTCGTCTGTCGACAATGCACAGCTAATCATGGATTATCCATTACATTTGCTTACATTACTTCTCTCTCTGTCTCTCTCTCTCTCTCTCTCTCTCTCTCTCTCTCTGTGTCTCTCTCTGTCTCTCTCTCTCTCTCTCTCTCTCTCTCTCAGGCTGAAGGGCGAGCTGGCATACAATTACAAAGGACCAAGAACCAAAGACGACATAATCGAGTTCGCCAACAGAGTGGCTGGGTGAGAAATTAATACAGATACTGTTGAACCTTTAGCTACATTTTTTTATTTACATTTTTTTCTTACCTTCTGAAAGTTTTAAAATCTATCGGACATAATTCAAGTTATGGTGATAAACATACATTGCATTATTTCCTGCAGAATGTTGTTTTTTCAGCAAGATTGAGTTCATATTAAACAATGATTTGTGTGAATACTACTATCTTTTTTTACAAGTGCTTCATGTGGGTAGAGAGCAGGAATAAACACTGCATACAGTGGGGAGAACAAGTATTTGATACACTGTCGGTTTTGCAGGTTTTCCCACTTACAAAGCATGTAGAAGTCTGTAATTTTTATCATAGGTACTCTTCAACTGTGAGTGACGGAATATAAAACAAAAATCCAGAAAATCACATTGTATGATTTTTAAATAATTAATTTGCATTTTATTGCATGACATAAGTATTTGATCACCTACCAACCAGTAAGAATTCCGGCTCTCACAGACCTGTTAGTTTCTCTTTAAGAAGCCCTCCTGTTCTCCACTCATTACCTGTATTAACTGCACCTGTTTGAACTCGTTACCTGTATAAAAGACACTGTCCACACACTCAATCAAACAGACTCCAACCTCTCCACAATGGCCAAGACCAGAGAGCTGTGTAAGGACATCAGGGATAAAACTGTAGACCTGCACAAGGCTGGGATGGGCTACAGGACAATAGGCAAGCAGCTTGGTGAGAAGGCAACAACTTTTGGCGCAATTATTAGAAAATGAAAGAAGTTCAAGATGACGGTCAATCTCCCTCGGTCTGGGGCACCATGCAAGATCTCACCTCGTGGGGCATCAATGATCATGAGGAAGGTGAGGGATCAGCCCAGAACTACACGGCAGGACCTGGTCAATGACCTGAAGAGAGCTGGGACCACAGTCTCAAAGAAAACCATTAGTAACACACTACGCCGTCATGGATTAAAGTCCTGCAGCGCACGCAGGGTCCCCCTGCTCAAGCCAGCGCATGTCCAGGCCCGTCTGAAGTTTGCCATTGACCATCTGGATGATCCAGAGGAGGAATGGGAGAAGGTCATGTGGTCTGATGAGACAAAAATAGAGCTTTTTGGTCTAAACTCCACTCGCCGTGTTTGGAGGAAGAAGAAGGATGAGTACAACCTTGAAGATGGGTCGTGGCTGGGTCTTCCAGCATGACAACGACCCGAAACACACAGCCAGGGCAACCAAGGAGTGGCTCCGTAAGAAGCATCTCAAGGTCCTGGAGTGGCCTAGCCAGTCTCCAGACCTGAACCCAATAGAAAATCTTTGGAGGAGCTGAAAGTCCGTATTGCCCAGCGACAGCCCCGACACCTGAAGGATCTGGAGAAGGTCTGTATGGAGGAGTGGGCCAGAATCCCTGCAGTGTGTGCAAACCTGGTCAAGAACTACAGGAAACATGTGATCTCTGTAATTGCAAACAAAGGTTTCTGTACCAGATATTAAGCTCTGCTTTTCTGATGTATCAAATACTTATGTCATGCAATAAAATGCAAATTAATTACTTAAAAATCATACAATGTGATTTTCTGGATTTTTGTTTTAGATTCTGTCACTCACAGCTGAAGAGTACCTATGATAAAAATTACAGACTTCTACATGCTTTGTAAGTGGGAAAACCTGCAAAATCGGCAGTGTATCAAATACTTGTTCTCCCCACTATATATAAGTCCGTTATCTTAATGTCGTCGCCAGTTCTGATAGATCGTCCTGTTCCTGCAAGGCCTTCTTTACACAGAGCCTGAATGTGTGTGGGACCGACGGTTAAGTAGAGATGCCCTGAAAGGGGGTTTGAGCGATTAAAAATCAATATCTAACCTGATAAAAAATGTCATCTGCAAAAACATGATTGCACAAATAGCACATCAGCGAAACAGACTCGTTTGGCTATTGACTATGAACATCATTATGCAGTAAACGTGTGCGACCTGCAGATCAACAGGCGGCTTGTTTTCTTTCCAATATGGTAGGAAGAATTAAGTAGTATAAATTGAATGTGTAGTGTGTAAATGAGGACATGAACTGTGACAGGATGATTGACAGGCCGGGTTACGGTGACAGAATGCGTGTAACTAAATGCCAAAGTGGTCTGTGGCATTTTTATGACGTTGTCCCAAAACTTGCTTGCTTCTGTTACACTCAAAGGTTTGTACTTTTTATTCATATAAAGAGTACATAGTTCTAGGGCGCATTATAAGTCGGTGAACTGAAGCAGGTGAAGGTGCAGGACCTGAGGATTAAACCTGAAAGATCCTCAGCTAATGGATGCAATGTCATGTAGTGACTGAGACAAATCAGACACTTGTTATATTTAACAAATAATCTTTAAAACTCACCCATCCACAAAGCAAGGTGCCTTGACACCCCCCAATGACAGCACCAGGCGTCTGGTCCATGGTTTTACATGTGAAAGAGTCGACTCTCACTCCAGTCCTATCTTGAAACGCACAGAACGCTCATAAAGGACTCGTCCACATTCATAGGAAACGTTCTGTGAAGGAACATGCATATCTCCAGGACCTTGTGTGTATGATTACTACTGTCTTGTATAGTGTCTTTGTATTGTATACCGTTTTATGCATCCTAAAACCAACAATTAATGTATCTTCACCTATACCATGTTTGGTATTTACGAATTTGTATTTTGTATGTTGATACCAATGCAACATTTCAGTATTACGAGAATCTTTAATAGTTTCTGCATCAATACCTAATCCAGTTACATATGCAAATTACCTTAATTCCCTCCGAAAGCTCAAATTTCCATTGGCTCACTGACTCCCGGGAGAGGGCGTCTGTGGATCTGAGTCTGAAACGAGGACTGGTGGGACGCTGTCCTGCACATCTTTCCTCTCAGTCTGTGGAGAGCATTTCAGAATGACAGGAAACTCATTTATGACACTTCATTCAAAAGAAAGAGCTGCTCGTTCCACACGTCATACGTCATTACGCTATTTCTACGTCATTACTCATTACGCAGGACTCTCCAGTTATGGTTTTCAATCCGTTCAAGTGTTTATATGTCCTCTCAATCGGATAACCAAAGGAATAAACCACTCTTTACAATCTGAATGAAATTTTAATCAGATCTGGCCAATTCATTCCGATTGCAGTGGTTACATGTGACTTTCTTTTCCGATTGTGCTAGTCCGATTAGACTCTTCTCCATGGCTTTATTCCCTGTTTCTGTTTTCGTTTCCTTTCACTTAAACTCCATTTTACCCATGTAAGCGTGTCTGTGTGTATGTGTTTGTTTAGATTAGTTATGTATTTGTTATTTAGCTAAATAAAACTTTGTGTACATTCATGCTTGTTGATTCTGGTCACTGCTTGTGAATCAACATCAGTTTAACGATTATGATCACAGCTACCATGCTAAGAAAGAGTTATTTTTCTGTAATATCCTTTCTGAGAGTTAAGAGATGATTAATACGGAGTGTTCGCTAGACGAACAGATTAATTGATTGTAATATTAGTTCAGCTACATCAACTTAATTCAATTAACTGATCCAAATGTTTATAATTATAACAAGTTATGATTAATTATTCATATTTCCCTTTTGAGCTAATTTGCTAAAGTCATGTTCTCATTTGTGTGTGTGTGTGTGTTTCAGACCGGCGGTGCGATCGCTCCCGAGTCGACAGATGTTCGAGCACGTCTTGAAGAGGCACAGTGTTCTGTTTGTGTATGTCGGAGGGGAATCTCCTCTTAAAGTGAGCTGATCTTCATATCTGCACTGAACCAGAGCCAAGACACCACAATAAAACAGCACGATTTCTATTTTTATAACTACTGATCAACATTCGTTCTGATGTTCATTCATGTTTTTTTGGTGCTGTAACTAGTAGTAAAGAGGAAGAGATTGAGCTTGAACTGAGGTGGCTATAATTCAGCTGGTCAAAAAATATATAAAGCATTTTTTGGCAACATAAACTAGGAATCTGAATACTTTTTTAATTCATTGTAATTAATAGTGATGTTCCTTGTCAAATATAAGTGTTCTCTCTCTCTCTCTCTCTCTCTCTCTCTCTCTCTCTCTCTCTCTCTCTCTCACACTCACACACGTTCTTCTATCAATCATGTTAGTGTTGCTGTTGTGATTTCAGGAGAAATACATCGAGGTGGCGGCTGAGCTCATTGTCTACACATATTTCTTCTCTGCATCTGAAGACGCCTTAACAGAGGTGAAGCGAATCATTCTCAGATTCTGCTGCTCGTACTTTCATAATTCATATATCCATGTCTGTTTGTTTAAACACTCGTCACATGAACACTCTATAAATGTCTTCTTTTACTGCAGTCTGTGACTCTGCCTGAATTGCCTTCAGTGGTCGTCTTCAAAGATGGAAGCTATTTCACGTATGATGGTAAGTGAAGAAAAATGTAAACCATCGTCTAGTTTTTGTTTATGCAAGTCTTTAATGTGTGACGATCAATCGCTGTAGCGGCTCATGAACCGTTCATCTCTTCCCCTCTATTTACTACTAGTTAGTTTCCCAGTAACCCTTTCTGGGCTCTACTGGCCCACCACAGTTACACAATGAAGCTCAATATTTTTACACTTAACATCATAATTATATAAAAGATCTCTAGCATTGTGTTTTGTGCCATTGTTTTTAAAACGTATCTGTTAAACTGAAATCGAAAGTGCGATAAAGCTTAAGGCCCGTTTACACCATGAACGATAACTATAAAGAGAGCGATAAAGATATAGTTCTAAAAATCGTTCTCAGTATTAAAGAATAGCAGAGCCA
Source organism: Abramis brama (assembly GCA_022829085.1). Classification (NCBI taxonomy): domain Eukaryota; kingdom Metazoa; phylum Chordata; class Actinopteri; order Cypriniformes; family Leuciscidae; genus Abramis; species Abramis brama. The sequence goes on along the minus strand of CM040788.1, from coordinate 31,874,111 downwards.
CAGCTATAACGATAACGGCACAGAGAAACAAGATCAGTGGAATCACTTTCAGAACGATTTTATCCAGATGATGAACGATATAAAAACATTGACAGCCAATCAGAATCCGTCTGAGCTAACGAGCTCGAGCATTTAAAGAGGCAGACAAACACACGCTTAGAATAAACAGAACGATATCGTCCGCTGGTGTGGACGCTAATATATTTATTCGTATAGTTATCGCTCTTGGTGTGAATGGGCCTTTAGTGCCGCTACGAAGCGAAGCGCCAGACTTTCACTCAAACTTAATGCCGGTGTTTGTTCAGCCTGTGGAAAGTCAGCATCGTTTGGCAGAGCTGTTTTCACAGATTCTTCGTTTCAGCATAAGAACAGCAGATTCATGTTGTGTTTCAGAGTATGAAGATGGCAGCTTGTCATCCTGGGTAAATCGCGAGCGTTTCCAGAGTTATCTGCCGATCGATGGCTTCACTCTGTACGAGCTGGGAGAAACCGGTGAGTAACCGCGACACACATGAGCTTTAACTCAAGTGTTGAAAAGCATTAGGGTTAGAAGAGCATATGTTGGATAGAAAGCTCGCTTTTAGAGTAACCTTATATGTAAACATACTTTGGAAATGATTGTTGTTATGAAGTGGTTTCTCCTATAGTCTTCAGCACTGATCACATCACATGCATATAACAGCTTAGAGTGCGTTTCTTTATCTCCTTGATGAATGTAAATTAGTGAAAGTTGGTCAACAAGAGCCGTTTTTGTTTTGGTCAAGAAAATGTCTATTGTTTCCTTTCTTTCTGTTCTGTGCGACAGGTAAGTTGGTGGCGATTGCCGTTACTGACGAGAAGGATCCGACAGAGAAAAGCATCAGGTACAGACGGGCTCGGAGTGAAGCGATGTCTGACCTTTTCTTTAGTGCTTGAAGAATTGACTATAGAATTGGTTCCCTGTATTTCAGGTTAAAAGGTCTGATCCAGAGAGTGGCTGCGGAGCACAGGGATCAGTTCAACAGGTGAGAGACTCAGAAACTCTCTGTTTGACCAAAACCAGCCCAGGGCCTCGGTTCAGGGCCTCGGTTCAGATCCTCGGTTCAGATCCTCGGTTCAGATTCAGGGCCTCGGTCCAGATCCTCGGTTCAGATCCTCGGTCCAGGGCCTCGTTCCAGGGCCTCGGTTCAGGTCCCCGGTTCAGGTCCCCGGTTTAGATCTTCGGTTCAGATCCTCGGTCCAGATCCTCGGTCCAGGGCCTCGGTCCAGATCCTCGGTTCAGGGCCTCGGTTCAGGGCCTCGGTCCAGGGCCTCGGTTCAGATACTCGGTCCAGGGCCTCGGTCCAGATCCTCGGTTCAGATCCTCGGTTCAGTGCCCCGGTTCAGATCCTCGGTTCAGGGCCTCGGTCCAGGGCCTCGGTTCAGATACTCGGTCCAGGTCCTCGGTTCAGGGCCTCGGTTCAGGGCCCCGGTTCAGGGCCTCGGTTCAGGGCCTCGGTCCAGGGCCTCGGTTCAGATACTCGGTCCAGGTCCTCGGTTCAGGGCCTCGGTTCAGGGCCCCGGTTCAGATCCTCGGTCCAGGGCCTCGGTCCAGGGCCTCGGTTCAGATCCTCGGTTCAGGGCCTCGGTTCAGGGCCTCGGTCCAGGGCCTCGGTTCAGATACTCGGTCCAGGTCCTCGGTTCAGGGCCTCGGTTCAGGGCCCCGGTTCAGATCCTCGGTCCAGGGCCTCGGTCCAGGGCCCCGGTTCAGATACTTGGTCCAGGTCCTCGGTTCAGGGCCTCGGTCCAGGGCCCCGGTTCAGATCCTCGGTTCAGGGCCTCGGTCCAGGGCCTCGGTTCAGATACTCGGTCCAGGTCCTCGGTTCAGGGCCTCGGTTCAGATCCTCGGTTCAGGGCCTCGGTCCAGGGCCTCGGTCCAGGGCCTCGGTTCAGATACTCGGTCCAGGTCCTCGGTTCAGGGCCTCGGTTCAGGGCCCCGGTTCAGATCCTCGGTCCAGGGCCTCGGTCCAGGGCCCCGGTTCAGATACTCGGTCCAGGTCCTCGGTTCAGGGCCTCGGTCCAGGGCCCCGGTTCAGATCCTCGGTTCAGGGCCTCGGTCCAGGGCCTCGGTTCAGATCCTCGGTTCAGGGCCTCGGTCCAGATCCTCGGTTCAGATCCTCGGTTCAGTGCCCCGGTTCAGATCCTCGGTTCAGGGCCTCGGTTCAGGGCCTCGGTCCAGGGCCTCGGTTCAGATACTCGGTCCAGGTCCTCGGTTCAGGGCCTCGGTTCAGGGCCCTGGTTCAGATCCTCGGTCCAGGGCCTCGGTCCAGGGCCTCGGTTCAGATCCTCGGTTCAGGGCCTCGGTTCAGGGCCTCGGTCCAGGGCCTCGGTTCAGATACTCGGTCCAGGTCCTCGGTTCAGGGCCTCGGTTCAGATCCTCGGTCCAGGGCCTCGGTCCAGGGCCCCGGTTCAGATACTCGGTCCAGGTCCTCGGTTCAGGGCCTCGGTCCAGGGCCCCGGTTCAGATCCTCGGTTCAGGGCCTCGGTCCAGGGCCTCGGTTCAGATACTCGGTCCAGGTCCTCGGTTCAGGGCCTCGGTTCAGGGCCCCGGTTCAGGGCCTCGGTTCAGGTCCCCGGTTCAGGTCCCCGGTTCAGATCCTCGGTTCAGATCCTCGGTCCAGATCCTCGGTCCAGGGCCTCGGTCCAGATCCTCGGTTCAGGGCCTCGGTTCAGATCCTCGGTTCAGATCCTCGGTTCAGGGCCTCGGTCCAGATCCTCGGTCCAGATCCTCGGTTCAGTGCCCCGGTTCAGATCCTCGGTTCAGGGCCTCGGTCCAGGGCCTCGGTTCAGGGCCTCGGTCCAGGGCCTCGGTTCAGATACTCGGTCCAGGTCCTCGGTTCAGGGCCTCGGTTCAGGGCCCCGGTTCAGATCCTCGGTCCAGGGCCTCGGTCCAGGGCCTCGGTTCAGATCCTCGGTTCAGGGCCTCGGTTCAGGGCCTCGGTCCAGGGCCTCGGTTCAGATACTCGGTCCAGGTCCTCGGTTCAGGGCCTCGGTTCAGGGCCCCGGTTCAGATCCTCGGTCCAGGGCCTCGGTCCAGGGCCCCGGTTCAGATACTCGGTCCAGGTCCTCGGTTCAGGGCCTCGGTTCAGGGCCCCGGCTCAGATCCTCGGTTCAGGGCCTCGGTCCAGGGCCCCGGTCAAGGGCCTTGGTTCAGGGCCTCGGTCAAGGGCCTCGGTTCAGGGCCTCGGTTCAGGGCCTCGTTTCAAGGCCTCGCTTCAGATCCTCAGTTCAGGGCCTCGGTCAAGGGCCTCGATCCAGATCCTCGGTCCAGGGCCTCGGTTCAGATCCTCGGTTCAGGGCCTCGGTTCAGGGCCTCGGTCCAGGGCCTCGGTTCAGATACTCGGTCCAGGTCCTCGGTTCAGGGCCTCGGTTCAGATCCTCGGTCCAGGGCCTCGGTCCAGGGCCCCGGTTCAGATACTCGGTCCAGGTCCTCGGTTCAGGGCCTCGGTCCAGGGCCCCGGTTCAGATCCTCGGTTCAGGGCCTCGGTCCAGGGCCTCGGTTCAGATACTCGGTCCAGGTCCTCGGTTCAGGGCCTCGGTTCAGGGCCCCGGTTCAGGGCCTCGGTTCAGGTCCCCGGTTCAGGTCCCCGGTTCAGATCCTCGGTTCAGATCCTCGGTCCAGATCCTCGGTCCAGGGCCTCGGTCCAGATCCTCGGTTCAGGGCCTCGGTTCAGATCCTCGGTTCAGATCCTCGGTTCAGGGCCTCGGTCCAGATCCTCGGTCCAGATCCTCGGTTCAGTGCCCCGGTTCAGATCCTCGGTTCAGGGCCTCGGTCCAGGGCCTCGGTTCAGGGCCTCGGTCCAGGGCCTCGGTTCAGATACTCGGTCCAGGTCCTCGGTTCAGGGCCTCGGTTCAGGGCCCCGGTTCAGATCCTCGGTCCAGGGCCTCGGTCCAGGGCCTCGGTTCAGATCCTCGGTTCAGGGCCTCGGTTCAGGGCCTCGGTCCAGGGCCTCGGTTCAGATACTCGGTCCAGGTCCTCGGTTCAGGGCCTCGGTTCAGGGCCCCGGTTCAGATCCTCGGTCCAGGGCCTCGGTCCAGGGCCCCGGTTCAGATACTCGGTCCAGGTCCTCGGTTCAGGGCCTCGGTTCAGGGCCCCGGCTCAGATCCTCGGTTCAGGGCCTCGGTCCAGGGCCCCGGTCAAGGGCCTTGGTTCAGGGCCTCGGTCAAGGGCCTCGGTTCAGGGCCTCGGTTCAGGGCCTCGTTTCAAGGCCTCGCTTCAGATCCTCAGTTCAGGGCCTCGGTCAAGGGCCTCGATCCAGATCCTCGGTTCAGGGCCTCGGTCCAGATCCTCGGTTCAGGACCTCGGTTCAGATCCTCGGTTCAGGGCCTCGGTTCAGATCCTCGGTCCAGGGCCTCGGTCCAGGGCCTCGGTCCAGGGCCTCGGTTCAGATCCTCGGTTCAGATCCTCGGTCCAGGGCCTCGGTTCAGATACTCGGTCCAGGGCCTCGGTCCAGGGCCTCGGTCAAGGGCCTCGGTCAAGGGCCTCGGTTCAGGGCCTCGGTTCAGGGCCTCGGTTCAGGGCCTCGGTTCAGGGCCTCGTTTCAAGGCCTCGGTCCAGATCCTCGGTTCAGATCCTCGGTTCAGGGCCTCGGTCTAGGGCCTCGGTCCAGATCCTCGGTCCAGGGCCTCGATTCAGGGCCTCGGTTCAGGGCCTCGGTTCAGATCCTCGGTTCAGGGCCTCGGTTCAGGGCCTCGGTTCAGATCCTCGGTTCAGGGCCTCGGTTCAGGGCCTCGGTTCAGATCCTCGGTTCAGGGCCTCGGTCAAGGGCCTCGGTTCAGATCCTCGGTTCAGGGCCTCGGTTCAGATCCTCGGTTCAGATCCTCGGTTCAGATCCTCGGTTCAGGGCCTCCGTTCAGATCCTCGGTTCAGGGCCTCGGTTCAGATCCTTGGTTCAGGGCCTTGGTTCAGATCCTCGGTTCAGGGCCTCGATTGGGATAACGTTACTGTCAATCTGATGAGAAAACGACCCCTGACAGAAAAACACATGATTTTCCACATGTGGAGCACAAATACTGCACATTTTCAAAGTTTCACCATATTATTTTCTCATGCTGTCTTTCTTCCTGCTTTCCAGAGATTTCCAGTTTGGCCACATGGACGGTAACGACTACATCAACAGCCTGATCATGAGGTGAGTGTCTGGATCAGATGACAGCACAGATTCACTCATCTTCCTGATTTACTGAAGGTGCACAAGTGTGAGGGGAAGATGGTTATGTGACTGATAACATATTTTGCATGTGATGATAAACCGTATATACTGTAATGTCAGCACCCACGCTCTTCATCTCGTGTGTCTGCAGTGAGGTGCCAGTTCCCAGCCTCCTCATCCTCAACACCTCGAACGAGCAGTACTTCGTGCCGGAGGAGCCGGTGGAGAGTCTGGAGCAGATGCTGATGTTCTTCACCAGTGTTCTGGACGGCAGCGCTCCGGTGAATGGCTCATTCTCACTCTCTCGCTCGCAGCTAACATCAACTCAGATCAATACATGCTTTAGAAGTAGTTTTCATTATTAGTTTGTTAACCAATATAATTTAATAATGGTAGCAAACTCCAATTTTTAATTTAGTTAATTTTCTGTTGAAAGACTAGCATAAATAGTGATGAAAGCCAAAATATTAAATGTCACAGATGTATATTTACTGAATAGTCCACTTTTATGTCGACGGGGTCAAAATGACAGTTTTCACCTGAGATTTGGAGCCAAATTACAGAATGACCTTAGAAAGATGGCAGCATCATGATTTTATTTTCACACAGAGATTGGTTGATCTATTAGTGAAATCTATTTACTTTAGCAATCTTTGTATCAATATATGCCAGCGGTGAGCGTTCAAAAAGGGGAAAAGGCACTTCTTCTGTTTTTTTGCCTCAAGTTTGCATGCCTGTTATTACAGCTGATTAGTGTTGTAAAAAGTATTGACTTCACTACCAAGTCGGTACTTAAATAAAAAAAAATGGGATGATGCCAGTATTTCCCTCTAGCATTTTGAGCGCTGGATGTTTAAACACCTCTGATTGGCCATTGTTCACGCGCTCAACAGCAGCGTCTATCAGCTGATCTCTAATATATCCACTGATAGATGGATCTGCTGATAGATAAATAATGATGCTGCCATAAAGTAATTTTTACTCTCCTGTAAGTTGGCTCCAAATCTCAGGTGAAATTTGTTATTTTGACCCTCCTCTACAAAATAGTGGATTTCTTAGTAAATATCCATCTGTGACATTTAATATTTTGGCTTTCTTCACTATTTATGGTTGTCTTTCTACAGAAAAAATATTAACAAATAAAAAATTTGAGCCGGTGACCTCTGGTTGAGTTGACACGGAATGACCCTGTTGCAAAGTGTTAATTAAATGAGATGAGTTAAATTCATCCAATTCCAAATGATTAACATCCTGCATCATCTTCCCAACAGGCTTATGGAGGAGATGGAATATTCCAGAGGATCAAGCGTGTGGCGTTTGATGCCCGATCCACAATAATGGTGAGTCGAGGTTAAGAAACGAACTTAATTCATGGAGAAGTTTAATTGAACTGTTAATTAAAATATGATTTATATTCTTTATGCTGAATGACAGTTGAAGTAGTTAATGTTACTGATTGAAATCTTGTACCTGCCAAGGCCTAGAAAGCCATCCCCGGCCTGTCAGAATGGGTGCTAAACACGGTGATACGAGGTTACTCGCTTCAGTTCGCTCACAGACCACCCCGCTTCAGAGGCATAGTCCACACTTCGGTCAGGAGCAATGTAGCTCACATCGTCCGCGCCGAAGTAATGATTTTACTGGTGAAAGGAGCTGTAGAGACAGTTCCTCCTCCCCACAGCGAGTCAGGCTTCTACAGGCTCTTCTTCCTCGTTCCCAAGAAGAATGGCGGCCTCAGGCCCATCCCAGACCTCAGACTGAACCGCGCCCTCATGAGACGGCCGTTCAAGATGCTAACATTGAACAAATCCTCGCGCAAGTACAACCAGGGGATTGTTTTTTTCTCAGTGGATCCAAAAAATGTATACGTTTATATCCAAATAGTCCCCCATCACAAACCGCTTTGAGATTCGTGTTTGAAAGGGTGGCATACTGCAATACAGTCCTACCATTCAGACTAGGCCTCATGGCCTCTGCATCGCCAGTGCTTCTGCTGGGTCTGCTACACATGCGCCCCAACCCCAGGCCCCAGCTCACTCATGGCTTTCAGGTCGCCTCCACGTCTGCATCAGAGCCCTGGCCCCTTGGAAGGACCCCAATCGTTACTAGATTGGAGTAAGCATGGGGTTGGTCTGGAGGAGGAAGGTGGTCTCCACGGACGCCTCAAACACAGGTTGGGGAGCTCTGTGCAAAGGCAGACCAACTTACGGCTCCTGTTCGAGCACGGAAAAGCGGCTGTATATCAACTGCCTCGAAATAATAGTGGTTTATCTGGGCCTCAAAACCTTCCTTCCAGACCTAATAGGACACCACGTCGATCAGACAACATGGCGGTAGTGTCCTACATAAACCACCATGGTGGACTGAGGTCGAGTTTGTACAGACCAGACCGACGCCTTCAATTATGGGCACAGTGGGTAGACTGAGGCAGGGAGCAGACATGCTGTCCAGGGATAATGTGTTCCCAGGGGAATAGTCCCTCCATCGCCAGACGGTTCATACAATCTGGAGCAGCTTCGGCAAGGCAGAGGGCGACCTCTTCTTCTCTGGAGACAACTCTCACTGCCCAATATTCTTCTCAAAGAACATGGATGTGCTGGCCCACGAATGGCCCAGCCTTCCCCTTTTACACCTTTCCCTCGATCACTCCCCTCCCTCAGGTCATCAGATGGATCAGGGAAGACAGGCGTGCTGTCCTTCTGGTGACCCTTCTCTGGCGGACCCAGCCGTGCTTCCCCGAGTTGATTCAGCAGATTGCAGCCCTGTGGCCAATTCCCCAGAGGAAGGACCTCCTTTCCCAGGCGAACGGGACAATCTGGCATCCCGACCCAAGATGTGGGCCCTTCTACACATGGCCCCTCAACGGGAACTTACGGACCTCCCAGCGAGAGTCCTGAGTACTCTCAGGACTGTTGGGGCGGCAGTGGCTCAGTGGTTCATGTAGATTGTCTACAAACTGGAAGGTTGGTGGTTCAATCCCCGGTTCCACCTGACCAAGTGTCGAGGTGTCCATGAGCAAGACACCTAACCCCAGCTGCTCCTGACGAGCTGGATGGCGCCTTGCATGGCTGACACAGCCGTCGGTGTATGAATGAGTGAGTGAATGGGTGAATGTGAGGCTATATGTAAGGTGCTTTGGTGGCCATAGGTCTGTGAAAGTGCTATATAAATGCAGTCCATTTACCATTTACTCTCTAGACTAGAGCTCCGTCCACGAGACGTGTCTACGCTCTTAAGTGGTCCGTCTTCTCTGACTGGTGTTCAGTCCAGAACCAGGCCCCCTTTATCATGCAAAGTACCTCTGGTACTCTCCCTCTCCCTCTGGGTCGCACTCCCTCCATGCTCAGTCTATGTGGAGGCCATAGCAGCGCACCACTCTCCTGTGGCCGGCCGATCTCTGGTAGAAGCGGCCTGGCCGTCCTGAAAGGGGCAAGAAGGCTTAACCCTCCTCGGCCTCTTACCACACCCCGTGGGACCTATCCACAGTCCTCAGGGCTCGAGCCGCTACAGTCAGCTGAGCTCCGGCCGCTTTTGCTTCAGACCACACTACTGCTAGCATAGCATTAGCATCGGTCAAGCGAGTGGGTGACCTGTAAGTGCTCTTCGTCAGCGCTTCTTGCCTTGAGTTTGGTCCTAACGACTATGAGGTCATCCTCAAGCCAAGGCATGGCTATGTGCCCAAAGTGTTTTCTACTCTGTTCAGTGCACAAGTGATTACGCTGTCTGCGCTTCCCGATTCAGAAGACTAGCGTCAACCTCACTTACTCTGCCCTGTTCGGGCCTTAAGAGTATACATTCAGCTGATTTAGGCAGTCAGAGCAGCTCTTCGTATGCTTCGGTGGCCGGACCAAAGGGCTTCCGGTCATGAAGCAGAGACTATCCCGTTGGATAGTGGCCTACACTTCGGTGGGCCTTCAATGCCCCATCGGCGTCAGAGCTCACTCCACCTGAGGCGTGGTCCAGTGGCGTGTCTATTGGTTAGGGTTAGGTTATCTGTGCGGCGGCCTGGGTTAGGGTTAGGTTAGGTTATCTGTGCGGCGGCCTGGGTTAGGGTTAGGTTAGGTTAGGTTATCTGTGCGGCGGCCTGGGTTAGGGTTAGGTTAGGTTAGGTTATCTGTGCGCTGCAGGCTCAAATCCTCATGTCTTGGTTTCTTGCGTAACCTCGGTTCCCTGAGATAACGGGAACGAGTATTGTGTTGACGGCCGTGCTATGGCGCTTCACGTCTGGCGAAATGAGCTGCGCTCACTCGATGGATCCGCCACGATTGGTTTGCGCAGACACGCTGGCTCGCCATTGGTTTGTGCAGTTCCCACTGAGCAGCCAATGAGTGCGTTCAGATCGCCTCTGTAATGGCTGTGCAGTGGCACTGCGCTGTTGAATTAAAGGCTTCAGAATTCAGAGAAAAAGCAGTTTTCCCCACAGCGTCTCGCAAAGACACAATACTTGTTCCAGTTATCTCAGGGAACCGCAAGTAACCGAGACGTTTCTATCTTCAATTTAATGTAGGTTTTGTCGAGTTTGGTTCTCTCTAGAGGTGTTTCATTTTAAGAGCTTGAGTGGAGCATGATTTCTCACTATCTCTCAACTGATGTGGTGTCCATTTTAAAGGGTTTACTAAAATCTCGTATTAAGATAGAATTTACTTTCTAGAAACTGGTCAATGACATGGAAATGTTTAAATTCAAATGGGGAATAAATGTGATGTTTATTGATGGCTGTTTGGAAATGTATATTTAAGTGTAACTGTAATGGAATTATTGAATTTTTATTATTTTTTTTTTCTCTCTCTTTTTTTCCCCTGGAAATACTGTTAATGTGAAAAGTTAATGTTGTTTTTATTTTTTAAATAAATATCCCATTAAAAGTGTCCGTCTCTCTGCTCAGTCCGTGTTCCGCAGTTCTCCGCTGCTCGGCTGCTTCCTCTTCGGTCTTCCTCTGGGTGTCATCAGCCTGATGTGTTACGGCATCTGCACAGCCGAGTCTGACGACGGGTCCGAGGACGTGATGAAGAGAGAAGCCCTCACTGATGAAGATGAGGAGGAGGAGGAGGAGGAGGAGCAGAGACTCACCGAGGGAACACCAAACACAGAAGACCTCGGAGAACCGGTTCAACACAAGAATCCAAGTGAAAAAAAGGTTGATTAACGAAGGTGGAGAAACGAGAGCGAACGCCTCAGAAGAGGAAACCATGGCCTAGAGTTTCCTCACAGGTTTTCATGGGATTATTTTCACTATCCCATTTCTTTATTTTCATAATTTCCCAAATTGTTCATCAAATTGAAAGATTTGACTGCGACGGCTTCGAGACGAGCAGCGGAGCTCCACCTATGATTTACAGAACACACATGGACCGAAACAAACACTGTTTTAAAGTTAAGTGACGGTAGACCTTTCTGCTTATTAATAATCATGATTGTAATGTGCCCTTATGATCCGTGATCTACATCACTGTAAATCCTCAAACGGCTGAAACATGCGAAAACGATTGATATCTGAATGGACACACTTTGTTTTGTTGTTGTTTTTGAATGAGAAAGTGCAGTTATTGTTGTATCAAAGACTTTATCTACAGAGGATTGTCTTACATGAGATTAATTGGCATTTTCAGAAATAACGAGCACACATCAGTGCTTTTCCTGAGCTCATCGGACTGAATGTAGAAGGGTTCAAACTTGGGAATAATCTAGTGACGATGGACTTGGTAAGAGTTTGTTTCTCAGTCGATCATATGCACTGAACAGATTAGATGAGCTTTGGAGCGAATCCCTCGTGGCTTTCCTTCTGTAAGGTGCTACTCTACATTATAGCAGTGTCCGTTTGTGTTTTATAGATAGAAGGCTTTATATGTCAGCGGTTCAAGAGGAGATTACCAACATTTACTCAGAAACTTCATTGCATTCATGAAAAATGAAAGTCAAGACTTTTTTTCAGATTCCCAAAACTCAAGCAGATCTTCTGACCGTTGTGAAAGTGTGTGTGTGACACAACATACAGTGCAAGGAGACGGATGGAGCGGAGCTGCTGTTACAAGGGGTGTGTGTGTGTGTGTGTGTGTGTGTGTGTGTGTGTGTGTGTGTGTGTGTGTGTGAAAGAGAGAGAGAGTGAGTAAGTGTGTGTGAGTAAGTGTGTGTGAGTCAGGCCGCTGATCTCTCACACACACACTTTTACATGGTGTTGTTTGCAGTTTGAGCCAAAGCTGTCGATGCACAAGAACGCTCTCGTGTGTTTGGATGCTGAACATGAAGCATCAGCCTTTAGTAATGAAGTAATGTTGACGTCTCTGCTAACTTTCCCTTCACATTCCCTTCATTGCCTCTTTATGGTTCTCATATTTTGACAGATCAGTCGTCTTACTGTTTGTGATCTGTTCATTAAATGTTTCTTTGTCTCTATATCTCCTGTGTTCTTCCCTCATGATAAAGTAGACTTTTTGTATGCAATTATAATTAGCTGAATGTGAGAACTGTCTGTGTTTGATCATGGTTATGAGATATAATAATACACTACTGTTTTTGATTTAATATCAGGTCCAGATATCATGGTAACATGGTAAATAAACAGCATCTGAGTCAGGCTTTTATTCACGAATGTGAAGGCATGACAGAATCTGCACAGATTATTGTAATTTAAGCACAAATATGTTCAATCGAAACCCAGACTAATGACAATTTCCTCCAAACATACTTATGTAATGACAGTAAAACCAGCTTTCAATTAAAATGACATTTACAACATGCCCGTTTAGTCTTCCAAGTGTTAAAATTATATCCAATATTAATATTGATTTCCAATATGTAAAAACATTTTTTAAAAGATATTTCACTATTTGTGACTAATGTCAAGGTTTCCTGTGTTGTAGTGCATCGACTGGACACTGAACCTTTCTTTCTTGAGCATGTGTTGTTGGTGAGGAGAGAAAGATCTAGTGTATAACGACGGCTCAGAGCTGATCTGGGGTTACTGGAATATTGACAGTTTGAGGCCCGAGCACGTTCATTAAGTCAGTGTGATCTAATGATCTAAATGATTATTCGTGGGAGTCGCCACAGATCAGTGTCTTCATGACTGATAGCGACTGCTGTTTCCTATCAAAAGAGCCATCGCAGAACTGATCTGAGCAAAATTATGTTTTTTTAATAAATAAAATAAAAACTGAATGAATCAAATTCATAAATTGAGAAGGGTGACAATTTTAATGAAGGGGATTTTAGCATGGTTGTTTTATGGAGTTTTAGACTGGTTTTAACCACAGGCTGGGTTAGAGACTGGGTTAAAGCACAGGCTGGTTTAGACTGGCTTAATGCACAGACTGGTTTAAAGCACAGACTGGTTTAGACTGGTTTAATGCACAGACTGGTTTAAAGCACAGGCTGGTTTAGACTGGTTTAAAGCACAGGCTGGTTTAGACTGGTTTTATAGCACAGGCTGGTTTAGACTGGTTTAAAGCACAGGCTGGTTTAGACTGGTTTAGAGACTGGGTTAAAGCACAGGCTGGTTTAGACTGGTTTAAAGCACAGGCTGGTTTAGACTGGTTTAATGCACAGACTGGTTTAAAGCTTAGACTGGTTTAAAGCATAGGCTGGTTTAGACTGGTTTAAAGCACAGGCTGGTTTAGACTGGTTTAAAGCACAGGCTGGTTTAGACTGGTTTAATGCACAGACTGGTTTAAAGCTTAGACTGGTTTAAAGCATAGGCTGGTTTAGACTGGTTTAAAGCACAGGCTGGTTTAGACTGGTTTAAAGCACAGGCTGGTTTAGACTGGTTTAAAGCACAGGCTGGTTTAGACTGGTTTAATGCACAGACTGGTTTAAAGCACAGGCTGGTTTAGACTGGTTTAAAGCACAGGCTGGTTTAGACTGGTTTAAAGCACAGGCTGGTTTAGACTGGTTTAATGCACAGACTGGTTTAAAGCACAGGCTGGTTTAGACTGGTTTAAAGCACAGGCTGGTTTAGACTGGTTTAAAGCACAGGCTGGTTTAGACTGGTTTAATGCACAGACTGGTTTAAAGCATAGGCTGGTTTAGACTGGTTTAAAGCACAGGCTGGTTTAGACTGGTTTAAAGCACAGGCTGGTTTAGACTGGTTTAAAGCACAGGCTGGTTTAGACTGGTTTAATGCACAGACTGGTTTAAAGCACAGGCTGGTTTAGACTGGTTTAAAGCACAGGCTGGTTTAGACTGGTTTAAAGCACAGGCTGGTTTAGACTGGTTTTATAGCACAGGCTGGTTTAGACTGGTTTAAAGCACAGGCTGGTTTAGACTGGTTTAAAGCACAGGCTGGTTTAGACTGGTTTTATAGCACAGGCTGGTTTAGACTGGTTTAAAGCACAGGCTGGTTTAGACTGGGTTAAAGCACAGGCTGGTTTAGACTGGTTTAAAGCACAGGCTGGTTTAGACTGGTTTAATGCACAGACTGGTTTAAAGCTTAGACTGGTTTAAAGCACAGGCTGGTTTAGACTGGTTTAAAGCACAGGCTGGTTTAGACTGGCTTAATGCACAGACTGGTTTAAAGCACAGACTGGTTTAGACTGGTTTAAAGCACAGGTTGGTTTAGACTGGTTTAAAGCACAGGCTGGTTTAGACTGGTTTAAAGCACAGGCTGGTTTAGACTGGTTTAATGCACAGACTGGTTTAAAGCTTAGACTGGTTTAAAGCATAGGCTGGTTTAGACTGGTTTAAAGCACAGGCTGGTTTAGACTGGTTTAAAGCACAGGCTGGTTTAGACTGGCTTAATGCACAGACTGGTTTAAAGCACAGACTGGTTTAGACTGGTTTAAAGCACAGGCTGGTTTAGACTGGTTTAAAGCACAGGCTGGTTTAGACTGGTTTAATGCACAGACTGGTTTAAAGCACAGGCTGGTTTAGACTAGTTTAAAGCACAGGCTGGTTTAGACTGGTTTTAAAGCACAGGCTGGTTTAGACTGGTTTAAAGCACAGGCTGGTTTAGACTGGTTTAATGCACAGACTGGTTTAAAGCACAGGCTGGTTTAGACTGGTTTTAAAGCACAGGCTGGTTTAGACTGGTTTAAAGCACAGACTGGTTTAGACTGGTTTAAAGCACAGACTGGTTTAGACTGGTTTAAAGCACAGACTGGTTTAGACTGGTTTAAAGCACAGACTGGTTTAGACTGGTTTAAAGCACAGGCTGGTTTAGACTGGTTTAAAGCACAGGCTGGTTTAGACTGGTTTAATGCACAGGCTGGTTTAGACTGGTTTAAAGCACAGGCTGGTTTAGACTGGTTTAGAGACTGGGTTAAAGCACAGGCTGGTTTAGACTGGTTTAAAGCACAGGTTGGTTTAGACTGGTTTAAAGCACAGGCTGGTTTAGACTGGTTTAGAGACTGGGTTAAAGCACAGGCTGGTTTAGACTGGTTTAAAGCACAGGCTGGTTTAGACTGGTTTAAAGCAGAGGCTGGTTTAGACTGGTTTAAAGCACAGGCTGGTTTAGACTGGTTTAAAGCACAGGCTGGTTTAGACTGGTTTAATGCACAGACTGGTTTAAAGCACAGGCTGGTTTAGACTGGTTTTAAAGCACAGGCTGGTTTAGACTGGTTTAAAGCACAGGCTGGTTTAGACTGGTTTAATGCACAGACTGGTTTAAAGCACAGGCTGGTTTAGACTAGTTTAAAGCACAGGCTGGTTTAGACTGGTTTTAAAGCACAGGCTGGTTTAGACTGGTTTAAAGCACAGACTGGTTTAGACTGGTTTAAAGCACAGACTGGTTTAGACTGGTTTAAAGCACAGACTGGTTTAGACTGGTTTAAAGCACAGGCTGGTTTAGACTGGTTTAAAGCACAGGCTGGTTTAGACTGGTTTAAAGCACAGGCTGGTTTAGACTGGTTTAAAGCACAGGCTGGTTTAGACTGGTTTAATGCACAGGCTGGTTTAGACTGGTTTAGAGACTGGGTTAAAGCACAGGCTGGTTTAGACTGGTTTAAAGCACAGGTTGGTTTAGACTGGTTTAAAGCACAGGCTGGTTTAGACTGGTTTAGAGACTGGGTTAAAGCACAGGCTGGTTTAGACTGGTTTAAAGCACAGGCTGGTTTAGAGACTGGGTTAAAGCACAGGCTGGTTTAGACTGGTTTAAAGCACAGGCTGGTTTAGACTGGTTTAGAGACTGGTTTAAAGCACAGACTGGTTTAGAGACTGGGTTAAAGCACAGACTGGTTTAGACTGGGTTAAAGCACAGACTGGTTTAGACTGGTTTAAAGCACAGGCTGGTTTAGACTGGTTTAAAGCACAGGCTGGTTTAGACTGGTTTAGAGACTGGGTTAAAGCACAGGCTGGTTTAGACTGGTTTAAAGCACAGGCTGGTTTAGACTGGTTTAATGCACAGACTGGTTTAAAGCTTAGACTGGTTTAAAGCATAGGCTGGTTTAGACTGGTTTAAAGCACAGGCTGGTTTAGACTGGTTTAAAGCACAGGCTGGTTTAGACTGGTTTAATGCACAGACTGGTTTAAAGCTTAGACTGGTTTAAAGCATAGGCTGGTTTAGACTGGTTTAAAGCACAGGCTGGTTTAGACTGGTTTAAAGCACAGGCTGGTTTAGACTGGTTTAAAGCACAGGCTGGTTTAGACTGGTTTAATGCACAGACTGGTTTAAAGCACAGGCTGGTTTAGACTGGTTTAAAGCACAGGCTGGTTTAGACTGGTTTAAAGCACAGGCTGGTTTAGACTGGTTTAATGCACAGACTGGTTTAAAGCACAGGCTGGTTTAGACTGGTTTAAAGCACAGGCTGGTTTAGACTGGTTTAAAGCACAGGCTGGTTTAGACTGGTTTAATGCACAGACTGGTTTAAAGCATAGGCTGGTTTAGACTGGTTTAAAGCACAGGCTGGTTTAGACTGGTTTAAAGCACAGGCTGGTTTAGACTGGTTTAATGCACAGACTGGTTTAAAGCACAGGCTGGTTTAGACTGGTTTAAAGCACAGGCTGGTTTAGACTGGTTTAAAGCACAGGCTGGTTTAGACTGGTTTTATAGCACAGGCTGGTTTAGACTGGTTTAAAGCACAGGCTGGTTTAGACTGGTTTAAAGCACAGGCTGGTTTAGACTGGTTTTATAGCACAGGCTGGTTTAGACTGGTTTAAAGCACAGGCTGGTTTAGACTGGGTTAAAGCACAGGCTGGTTTAGACTGGTTTAAAGCACAGGCTGGTTTAGACTGGTTTAATGCACAGACTGGTTTAAAGCTTAGACTGGTTTAAAGCACAGGCTGGTTTAGACTGGTTTAAAGCACAGGCTGGTTTAGACTGGCTTAATGCACAGACTGGTTTAAAGCACAGACTGGTTTAGACTGGTTTAAAGCACAGGTTGGTTTAGACTGGTTTAAAGCACAGGCTGGTTTAGACTGGTTTAAAGCACAGGCTGGTTTAGACTGGTTTAATGCACAGACTGGTTTAAAGCTTAGACTGGTTTAAAGCATAGGCTGGTTTAGACTGGTTTAAAGCACAGGCTGGTTTAGACTGGTTTAAAGCACAGGCTGGTTTAGACTGGCTTAATGCACAGACTGGTTTAAAGCACAGACTGGTTTAGACTGGTTTAAAGCACAGGCTGGTTTAGACTGGTTTAAAGCACAGGCTGGTTTAGACTGGTTTAATGCACAGACTGGTTTAAAGCACAGGCTGGTTTAGACTAGTTTAAAGCACAGGCTGGTTTAGACTGGTTTTAAAGCACAGGCTGGTTTAGACTGGTTTAAAGCACAGGCTGGTTTAGACTGGTTTAATGCACAGACTGGTTTAAAGCACAGGCTGGTTTAGACTGGTTTTAAAGCACAGGCTGGTTTAGACTGGTTTAAAGCACAGACTGGTTTAGACTGGTTTAAAGCACAGACTGGTTTAGACTGGTTTAAAGCACAGACTGGTTTAGACTGGTTTAAAGCACAGACTGGTTTAGACTGGTTTAAAGCACAGGCTGGTTTAGACTGGTTTAAAGCACAGGCTGGTTTAGACTGGTTTAATGCACAGGCTGGTTTAGACTGGTTTAAAGCACAGGCTGGTTTAGACTGGTTTAGAGACTGGGTTAAAGCACAGGCTGGTTTAGACTGGTTTAAAGCACAGGTTGGTTTAGACTGGTTTAAAGCACAGGCTGGTTTAGACTGGTTTAGAGACTGGGTTAAAGCACAGGCTGGTTTAGACTGGTTTAAAGCACAGGCTGGTTTAGACTGGTTTAAAGCAGAGGCTGGTTTAGACTGGTTTAAAGCACAGGCTGGTTTAGACTGGTTTAAAGCACAGGCTGGTTTAGACTGGTTTAATGCACAGACTGGTTTAAAGCACAGGCTGGTTTAGACTGGTTTTAAAGCACAGGCTGGTTTAGACTGGTTTAAAGCACAGGCTGGTTTAGACTGGTTTAATGCACAGACTGGTTTAAAGCACAGGCTGGTTTAGACTAGTTTAAAGCACAGGCTGGTTTAGACTGGTTTTAAAGCACAGGCTGGTTTAGACTGGTTTAAAGCACAGACTGGTTTAGACTGGTTTAAAGCACAGACTGGTTTAGACTGGTTTAAAGCACAGACTGGTTTAGACTGGTTTAAAGCACAGGCTGGTTTAGACTGGTTTAAAGCACAGGCTGGTTTAGACTGGTTTAAAGCACAGGCTGGTTTAGACTGGTTTAAAGCACAGGCTGGTTTAGACTGGTTTAATGCACAGGCTGGTTTAGACTGGTTTAGAGACTGGGTTAAAGCACAGGCTGGTTTAGACTGGTTTAAAGCACAGGTTGGTTTAGACTGGTTTAAAGCACAGGCTGGTTTAGACTGGTTTAGAGACTGGGTTAAAGCACAGGCTGGTTTAGACTGGTTTAAAGCACAGGCTGGTTTAGAGACTGGGTTAAAGCACAGGCTGGTTTAGACTGGTTTAAAGCACAGGCTGGTTTAGACTGGTTTAGAGACTGGTTTAAAGCACAGACTGGTTTAGAGACTGGGTTAAAGCACAGACTGGTTTAGACTGGGTTAAAGCACAGACTGGTTTAGACTGGTTTAAAGCACAGGCTGGTTTAGACTGGTTTAAAGCACAGGCTGGTTTAGACTGGTTTAGAGACTGGGTTAAAGCACAGGCTGGTTTAGACTGGTTTAAAGCACAGGCTGGTTTAGACTGGTTTAATGCACAGACTGGTTTAAAGCTTAGACTGGTTTAAAGCATAGGCTGGTTTAGACTGGTTTAAAGCACAGGCTGGTTTAGACTGGTTTAAAGCACAGGCTGGTTTAGACTGGTTTAATGCACAGACTGGTTTAAAGCTTAGACTGGTTTAAAGCATAGGCTGGTTTAGACTGGTTTAAAGCACAGGCTGGTTTAGACTGGTTTAAAGCACAGGCTGGTTTAGACTGGTTTAAAGCACAGGCTGGTTTAGACTGGTTTAATGCACAGACTGGTTTAAAGCACAGGCTGGTTTAGACTGGTTTAAAGCACAGGCTGGTTTAGACTGGTTTAAAGCACAGGCTGGTTTAGACTGGTTTAATGCACAGACTGGTTTAAAGCATAGGCTGGTTTAGACTGGTTTAAAGCACAGGCTGGTTTAGACTGGTTTAAAGCACAGGCTGGTTTAGACTGGTTTAATGCACAGACTGGTTTAAAGCACAGGCTGGTTTAGACTGGTTTAAAGCACAGGCTGGTTTAGACTGGTTTAAAGCACAGGCTGGTTTAGACTGGTTTTATAGCACAGGCTGGTTTAGACTGGTTTAAAGCACAGGCTGGTTTAGACTGGTTTTATAGCACAGGCTGGTTTAGACTGGTTTAAAGCACAGGCTGGTTTAGACTGGGTTAAAGCACAGGCTGGTTTAGACTGGGTTAAAGCACAGGCTGGTTTAGACTGGTTTAAAGCACAGGCTGGTTTAGACTGGTTTAATGCACAGACTGGTTTAAAGCTTAGACTGGTTTAAAGCATAGGCTGGTTTAGACTGGTTTAAAGCACAGGCTGGTTTAGACTGGTTTAAAGCACAGGCTGGTTTAGACTGGCTTAATGCACAGACTGGTTTAAAGCACAGACTGGTTTAGACTGGTTTAAAGCACAGGTTGGTTTAGACTGGTTTAAAGCACAGGCTGGTTTAGACTGGTTTAAAGCACAGGCTGGTTTAGACTGGTTTAATGCACAGACTGGTTTAAAGCACAGGCTGGTTTAGACTAGTTTAAAGCACAGGCTGGTTTAGACTGGTTTTAAAGCACAGGCTGGTTTAGACTGGTTTAAAGCTTAGACTGGTTTAAAGCACAGACTGGTTTAGACTGGTTTAAAGCACAGACTGGTTTAGACTGGTTTAAAGCACAGACTGGTTTAGACTGGTTTAAAGCACAGGCTGGTTTAGACTGGTTTAGAGACTGGGTTAAAGCACAGGCTGGTTTAGACTGGTTTAAAGCACAGGCTGGTTTAGACTGGCTTAATGCACAGACTGGTTTAAAGCACAGACTGGTTTAGACTGGTTTAAAGCACAGGTTGGTTTAGACTGGTTTAAAGCACAGGCTGGTTTAGACTGGTTTAATGCACAGACTGGTTTAAAGCACAGGCTGGTTTAGACTAGTTTAAAGCACAGGCTGGTTTAGACTGGTTTTAAAGCACAGGCTGGTTTAGACTGGTTTAAAGCACAGACTGGTTTAGACTGGTTTAAAGCACAGACTGGTTTAGACTGGTTTAAAGCACAGACTGGTTTAGACTGGTTTAAAGCACAGACTGGTTTAGACTGGTTTAAAGCACAGGCTGGTTTAGACTGGTTTAAAGCACAGGCTGGTTTAGACTGGTTTAATGCACAGACTGGTTTAGACTGGTTTAAAGCACAGGCTGGTTTAGACTGGGTTAGAGACTGGGTTAAAGCACAGGCTGGTTTAGACTGGTTTAATGCACAGACTGGTTTAAAGCTTAGACTGGTTTAAAGCACAGGCTGGTTTAGACTGGTTTAAAGCACAGGCTGGTTTAGAGACTGGGTTAAAGCACAGGCTGGTTTAGACTGGTTTAAAGCACAGGTTGGTTTAGACTGGTTTAAAGCACAGGCTGGTTTAGACTGGTTTAGAGACTGGGTTAAAGCACAGGCTGGTTTAGACTGGTTTAAAGCACAGGCTGGTTTAGAGACTGGGTTAAAGCACAGGCTGGTTTAGACTGGTTTAAAGCACAGGTTGGTTTAGACTGGTTTAAAGCACAGACTGGTTTAGACTGGCTTAATGCACAGACTGGTTTAGACTGGTTTAAAGCACAGACTGGTTTAGACTGGTTTAAAGCACAGGCTGGTTTAGACTGGTTTAAAGCACAGGCTGGTTTAGACTGGTTTAGACTGGTTTAAAGCACAGGCTGGTTTAGAGACTGGGTTAAAGCACAGGCTGGTTTAGACTGGTTTAAAGCACAGGTTGGTTTAGACTGGTTTAAAGCACAGGCTGGTTTAGACTGGTTTAGAGACTGGGTTAAAGCACAGGCTGGTTTAGACTGGTTTAAAGCACAGGCTGGTTTAGAGACTGGGTTAAAGCACAGGCTGGTTTAGACTGGGTTAAAGCACAGGCTGGTTTAGACTGGTTTAGAGACTGGGTTAAAGCACAGGCTGGTTTAGACTGGTTTAAAGCACAGACTGGTTTAGAGACTGGGTTAAAGCACAGACTGGTTTAGACTGGTTTAAAGCACAGACTGGTTTAGACTGGTTTAAAGCACAGGCTGGTTTAGACTGGTTTAATGCACAGACTGGTTTAAAGCTTAGACTGGTTTAAAGCATAGGCTGGTTTAGACTGGTTTAAAGCACAGGCTGGTTTAGACTGGTTTAAAGCACAGGCTGGTTTAGACTGGTTTAATGCACAGACTGGTTTAAAGCTTAGACTGGTTTAAAGCATAGGCTGGTTTAGACTGGTTTAAAGCACAGGCTGGTTTAGACTGGTTTAAAGCACAGGCTGGTTTAGACTGGTTTAATGCACAGACTGGTTTAAAGCTTAGACTGGTTTAAAGCATAGGCTGGTTTAGACTGGTTTAAAGCACAGGCTGGTTTAGACTGGTTTAAAGCACAGGCTGGTTTAGACTGGTTTAATGCACAGACTGGTTTAAAGCTTAGACTGGTTTAAAGCATAGGCTGGTTTAGACTGGTTTAAAGCACAGGCTGGTTTAGACTGGTTTAAAGCACAGGCTGGTTTAGACTGGTTTAGACTGGTTTAAAGCACAGGCTGGTTTAGACTGGTTTAATGCACAGACTGGTTTAGACTGGTTTAAAGCAGGTTTTATCTGATATCTGATCAGTTTTATACATTTGTAGACTCTTTAATCATCAGACATTAGTATAATTAAAAGGAATAATAGTGTTGAACAGTCTGAGGTGTGTTTCCCGTATAACGCCGTAACTCGCCGGTTCACTACTATAGTCCGATCATCGCTGAAGAATCATCGAGTTAGTCTCGGCTGTTCCTGTAGCCGTACTGTCGCAGAGTGCTCGTTCAGCCGTTGGTTGATGATGTCAGCAGGTGTTGGAGTAACTACTGTTAATGAATCTGTTTGAGATCTAATTAATGCCAGATGTTTTGCTATAGATTACAAACACAGCATCTGAAAAATATTTCTCATTTTTCTCAGTTATTTTGCTTTATTTCCAGATTCAATCATAGACTCGTTCTTACACTAGAGCTCGTTCACACATGGGCACTCTTCAGAAACTACGCTTCAAATCTCTTGAAAAACTAAAAGATGAAAATGGCATTTGTATGTATTCTAAATAAGACACAGATTGCACTGAATGTCAGATTGCTTATTTTGCTCAAGATCAGGATTTATTGAGTCCACATGTTATAAAAACTAGAAGCTCTTCTTCTGACCGCAGCTCGAGATCTGTCGCTCCTGTTGGAAACTTTTCCTTCGTCAAAGCAGAGACCAGGAGACGCTGGGATATCGTTCAAGCAGAAGTTCTTTATTGAGGACTTCGCTCTGCGTTGCTGCAGTTCGTCCAACAGTCTAATCTGAGGAACGTTGCCTTGCAAGTTTATATACATTTAGGGGGAGGGATTTACATTGAGGCTGAACAAAGCATGTAAATGAAATATACAGGTTGAGGAACCGGCCCTAGACTCCAGAGTGTTACCAGTCCTAATCCAATCAGCCTAACTATTCACCGACTGGGGCTCCGGCTCCAAGAGCCATTACAGACAAAAGGTGAGAGTCTGACTCATTTAACTTCCAATAGAAGAACAGGTCTGGCAGCAAACTCAATAATCATCATTTATACCTCTAATGCTAAAATCAGTATTGGAAACCTAAATTAAACATTTAATAAATTTGTAATACAACACTCCACACACACACCTCTGCGACGCTGGAGATCTGGCGCTCCACACACACACCTCTGCGATGCTGTTTGCGAAGGTTTGTTAGAGCGATGGTTTCGGGAACACACGCCTGTTCAGCGGAGCAATCCATGGAACAATCAAGAAAAGCCCTGAAACTTGATGAACGAACACATCTGATGTGTAATGGTGACGCGATGCACAGTTCTGGGTTCAGATCCTGAGCTTTGAAAGAGTGCAATCTGAGCATTAGGACATTAGCTGTGGGAGTCTGTATAAACCGGTTCGCTTCCGGAGAGTTGATGCAGGAGACATGATGAGAACGACTCAGAAACACTGAGATGAGGATTCCTGAGCCGGAGAAACAGGAGAAACCCGGATCTGGAGAACAGGAGCAGAGATCAGATCATAAGAGCCCTGATGAGGTTTTTAATAATCATGCATGATGTCTGTTGTGTTGATGTTCAATGTGTTTGGCCGACTCATCAACACAAACAGAACGATTTTGACATGATGTTGGCTTAATATCAGCACATGCTGTTACACACACACATCAGATCATACTTATCTGACCGCTACCATTTTGTCTATTTAAATGGAGAAAAATCGATCATAACTCCAGTAAACTATGGAGTGCCGCAGGGATCTGTGTTGGGCCCTCTATTATTCTCAATATATATGATGCCACTTGGTAATATTATAAGAAAACATGGAATTAATTTCCATTGTTATGCTGATGACAC
>CM040788.1:31840976-31845976 GCA_022829085.1 Abramis brama | reverse complement strand
TTTTTCTAGCAGTGGGACCTGCATTCTCCGGAGTCTTTAATGCCTCAGGAAAATATATTTTTAGTGAGTTTGGAGAGTTCCAGCTCAGTGAGAAAGGCCCAGCGGAGCTACGGAAACTCCAAGCCTCTAATCTTCATCCTAACTTGTACTTTAACCAAGACGATATACCACTGTTGAGACAAAGGTCATCTACAACTCATAGCCAGATTTTTAAAGTCATCCGGACCGCTGTGATGACGATGCTCTCGACCGGCCCGCTCTACATGCCACCCACAAAGCATGAGGAGTTCACCAGCAAATGGAATGAGATTTATGGAAACAATCTCCCAGCGCTGGCCCTGTACTGTTTACTGTATCCCGAGGACTCTTCTGCCCTGCTCTTCCTGATGAAGTTCATGGACCGAATGTCGGAGTATCCGGACTGGAGAGTAACCAGTGCACCCAATGATGAAGTTCCAGTGGCTCATTCGCTCACTGGATTTGCTACTGCTTTTGACTTCATCTACTCGTTCCTGGACCAGCAGCGCCGAGACCTGTACTTAAAGAAGATCAGTGCTGAGACCAGAGAGCTGTACGAGGCCTCGAAGCACCGGGGCTGGGGGAAACAGTTCCTCCAGAACCACCAAACCACTAATATTCTGGCCATTCTGACCGGGGCAATAGTCGTGGGCACACATGATGTCACTGAGTCGATGGTTTGGAAACAGGTGTCTGTAAATTACATGGAGAAGACGATGTTTCTGTTGAATCATGTTGTAGACGGCTCTCTGGACGAGGGCGTTGCGTACGGGAGCTACACAGCTAAGTCCGTTACGCAGTATGTTTTCCTAGCGCAGCGCCACTTCAACATAGACAACACACAGAACAACTGGCTGCGCACTCACTTCTGGTTTTATTACGCCACGCTGCTTCCCGGGTTCCAGAGAACGGTCGGTATAGGGGACTCCAACTATAACTGGTTCTACGGGCCAGAGAGCCAGTTAGTCTTTTTAGATACTTTTGTGATCAGAAACGGGTCGGGGAATTGGCTGGCACAGCAGATTAGGAAGCACAGGCCTAGAGACGGTCCCATGAGTCAGTCCTTGGCCCAGCGCTGGACGACGCTTCACACAGAGTTTATCTGGTATAATGCCGACCTCACGCCACAGCCCCCTCACGGCCACAGTAAGGCCAAGATGCACATATTCTCCAACTGGGGCGTGGTGACGTACGGCGCGGGTTTATCTGTGGCACAGGGCAACACCTTTGTCTCATTTAAATCTGGAAAGCTGGGTGGCCGGGCAGTGTTTGACATTGTCCATGCAAAGCCTTACTCATGGGTGAACGGGTGGAACAGCTTCAACCCTGGTCACGAGCACCCCGATCAAAACTCATTCACTTTCGCCCCCAATGGACAAGTATTTGTTTCCGAGGCTCTATACGGCCCCAAATACAGCTTCCTAAACAACGTATTAGTGTTCAGCCCTTCCCCGACCAGCCAGTGCAACATCCCTTGGGAAGGTCAGCTGGGCGAATGTGCGAAGTGGCTGCGCTGGACCGACGACGGGGTCGGAGACTCGGCAGGAGAGCTGGTCGCCGCTTCTGCCCACGGAGACACCATGTTCGTGAGCGGCGAAGCGGCCGCTGCTTATTCCTCAGCCATGAGACTGAAGAGTGTGTACCGAGCCCTGGTGCTCCTCAACTCACAGACTCTCCTGGTGGTCGACCACGTTGAGAAAAGACACGACTCGCCAGTGAACATGGCCAGTGCGTTCTTTCACAACCTGGATATCGACTTTAAGTATGTGCCCCATAGTTTCTCAGACAGGTACAATGGGGCGCTGATGGACGTCTGGGATGCTCATTACAAGATGTTCTGGTTTGACAGTCAGGGACACAGTCCTGATACTCAAATACAGGAGGCTGAGCAGGAGGCAGAATTTAAAAAGAGGTGGACACAGTTCATCAATGTCTCCTTTCCTTTCACTGATTCAGTCAGTAGAATGGCGTACGTGATGCACGGGCCTTACGTGAAAGTTTCCGACTGTAGGTTCATTGAAAGCAGTAAGAATGGGCTCAGACTTTCTCTCACCATCAACAATACTGAGAAAATAGTTTCGATAGTAACCAATCACAAAGACATAGGGGCACGTTCAAGCTATCTGGGGTTTGGGGGTTACGCTAAGGTGCAAGACAGACATCAGATAGTCCGGTTTGGCTTGGGGACACAGCTTGTCCCCAAACAGACCAAGTTACACAATCATCTGTTCGACCTTGGAGTTACGGTGAATGTTGCAGCTGGGGTAATACTGTGTGTGGCGATTGTTCTCCTGACCCTACAGCGCAAGTTTTACACTTGCTTTAGCAGACTGATGCGTTACGCTTTGCTTTCTGTCTTGATCCTGTGGATAAGCGAGCTCCTGTTCGTCTCCAACAGCTGCGATCAGCTCCTGTGTGGAGTAAAGTGGCACGGATCCGCCACAGACCCGGAGCTCAGCAAACAAATGACCCTTTATGACCAGCATCAACTCCCTCTCCCCACTGTAGTGATAACATCGCTGCCTGGCTCCGGGTCCGACATCCTTAAGCACCTTTTCTACAACAACACAGACTTCGTCTACCTACGCATCCCCACAGAACACTTGGATATACCTGAAACAGAGTTTGAGTTTGACTCTTTAGTAGATGCTTGTGAATGGACACGCTCAGAAGCACAGTATGGGCGTTTTAAAATGATTCAGGGCTGGCTACATTCACTGGTCCACAACACCCACTTATTCCTGCAAAATATCCCACTCCATGACACCAGCCACATGAAACCGGCCCAAAGAGTCAGTCTCTCCCAGGACAAGAGGAAGAGACTGAGGAGACGAGAGTCCAGGGCTGAGATGAAAGGTCGTGTGCGAGTGGACAGGGATGTGGAGTACGTGAGGGAGTTGAGGAGACACACGGTGGACTACCCTAATGCCCGTGTTGTCCTCAACCTGTGCAGCGGCAGCTGGGCTCTAAAGCTGCCCTTTCTCCAAGAAGTCCTCGGCCCATCTCTGAGGGCCATCTACGTCATCAGGGACCCTCGTGCGTGGGTTTATCTGATGCTGTATAATAGCAAACCTAGCCTTTACTCGCTCAAGAACATTCCTCAGCATCTAGCCCTTCTTTTCAAAGAAGATACGGTTAGTGACGGGTGTCCGACCGCATTCGCAGCCGAGTTCAGACCGCTGTGGCTCCTCATATCCCGTTCAGAGACCGATCCTGTGCTGTTGCTGGCCCACCTGTGGCTCGCCCACACGGCCGCCGTCCTCAGAGTCACGTCCACCTTTTCCGAAGAGTCCTTTCTTCAGGTCAGGTTTGAGGATGTTGTAGATTATCCTCAGGACACAGCCGAGAAGATACACTCCTTCCTCGGAGTCCCCGTATCTCCCTCGGCCCTGAATCAGCTCATGTTCACCACCTCCACAAACTTGTATAACTTGATGTATGAAGGGGACATATCACCAGCCAACATCAACATATGGAGGCGAAACCTGCCAAGGAGAGACATCAGACTCATAGAGCACACCTGTGGGTTCTTGATGAGGCAGCTCGGGTATCAAAGGTTCACTGACTGATTAGCTGCTGGCCAGCTGTTGTCCTAAATCTCTTGTTTCTGTTTGATATTTATGTTGTATTTTTGCACAGATTTGGGTTGCAAACCAAGTAAAAGTGAAAATGAAAGAAATAGGCACAAGAATTGAATGTCAGTCTGCACCATGTCTAATCTAACATGTCATTTTTTACTACAATGCCTTCAGGATACCGTTCAAAAGTTTTAGATTGGTAAGATGTTTTTAAAGAAGTCTCTTCTGCTCACCAAGACTGCATTTATACAGTAAAAAAGAGTTGTATTGTGAAATATTATTGCAAGCTAAGGGTGTACTCACACTAGGCACGGTCGTCTTGTCCCGAGCCCTGGCGCGATTGTCCCCCTATATAGATATATAGAGACCTAAATATACTCAGATTAAATTACACCTTTCATTAATTGAAAGGTGTACTGTCCAGGTAGGTTGTAGTAGAAGATGTTTGCTGTGGTAATGATGACAGTAGCGCACCAGTAGTAGCTGAGGTTAGCGATCACACAACTGGAACAGTACGAATCGATCACACTAGTCAAACGAACCAGACAACGCGTTCGGGCACGGTTCAGATCGCCTCGTGTGAGCTCACCCTAATCTGCTTTCTATGGAAGCTTGTTTCCGAAACACAGTATAAAAAATAAAAAAGGTAACTGCGACTTTTTATCTCACAACTCTGACTTTTTATCTCAGAATTGCGTGATATAAAGTCGCTATTGTGTATAAACTCGCAATCGCGATAAATAAAAAGTCAGAATTGCATGTTTATATCTCGCAATTCTGACTTTATAACACGCAATGGTGAGATAAAAAGTCACAATAATCTTTTTTAATGTTTTATTTTGTGGCAGAAACAAGCTTCCATAGTTTTCTATGTGAATATATTGTAAAAAAAAAAAAAAAAAAAAAAAAAATATTGTAAAAATATTTTACAATATTACTGTTTTTGCTGTATTTTGGAGAAATAAATGCAGCCTTGGTGAGCAGAAAAGGCTTCATTAAAAATTCTTACCAATCTAAAACTTTCAAAAGTGACAGTAAAGACTGAGATATTCACATTATCCTTTATATTTAACACTGTGTTTCCTGTTGTATGTGACTTGTGAAGTATCATACAACAGGAAAAGATCATCATCACCGTCGACATACAGTAAAAATAATGCTTTGCTCCCATAGTCACATCATGTAAGTCCCAATGGTTGAAGAATTTGATTGTTGGGTGAAAAATCAACGGTCTAGATCCACAACAGAGCTTTGCTGTAACCAGATATTGAATGATCGATGAGTTGTTTTCCCAAAATGACAGAATGATTTAGAAATGATTTCTTGTTATGGATTAGGTTTTCTGGGCTGAAACAATGTTTTATAGAATGGCAGATTTACACAGAATCATTACGAAGCATTTCA
>CM040788.1:31795976-31835976 GCA_022829085.1 Abramis brama | reverse complement strand
CAACACAAAGTTGGACATACAGTGGTCTACAAAACAACAGAAGAATTGACTGTATACAGTTACAGTAAAAAATAAAAAAAATCCAATGTTGGCATCCATTGCTCCATTGAAGAGCTCACCTGTTGAAGAGCTCACCTGTTGAAGAGCTCACCTGTTGAAGAGCTCACCTGTTGCCCTTTGATGCTAAAGCTCTGATTGCTAATTGTAAAACTGTGTGACGGGTGTTTGCCCATGTGATGAGTCAGTGTGCATATTTGAATGGCAGTGTGTTCCTTGTGAAAACAAGAGATTTTCTGCATGAAAATTGTGCCAAAAGCAGAGAATTGTGTGTAGTGTTTTGAAAAAAGTGTGTTTTAGATCTGCAATTTGAGTGTAAAGCAGGAATTGTGCTTGTAGTTTAGCAGGATTGGTTCAGGGGGTTGGTGAATGAGTTACATGTTGTGGTCATTGTGTCTCAAGTACCAGTATTTGTGTGTAAACAATCGAGAAAAACTGTATTTGTTCGAATTATAGTATGTACTTTTAGTTTCTACCTTTTTTTTTCTCATTACTGTAATTCCATAAATTACTACAGACTATTGAAGCAAACTGCTAATTTTCATTTACCTTAAAGAATTGTTATGTTCTAAAAATTTAAATAAATCATGTGAAAGAATGTCACTCTTTTCTTTGAAGAAAATATTACTTTGTATGAAGTCACTGAAATTGTTCAAACTGTAAAGATGAAAAGTTTGTATTTTCTGTATTGGTGTTTAATGCTAGTGTTTTTACTCTCAGTGTGTTCTGAGTGACAGTGTGTGTTCTGAGTGACAGTGTGTGTGCTGAGTGACAGTGTGTGTGATCTCAGTGAGGGTTGTGTAGTGTTTGGCTGCACCGAGCCTGTTTTGAGCCGTGTGTTCAGAGTTGTGTTGCTTGGAGTGAGTTTTGCAGGTGATGTGAGCTGTTCAGCTCAGGTGTCGGTAGTGCAGACTGTAGAGTTTTGCACATGTAGCTCCAGTTGTGCTCACTGTCGTTTAGCAATCGGAAAAAACTGTAATCATGGAATAAATACGCTAAACCATTGATATATTTCACTTTAAATATTAAATGTTTACTGAATATTTACTAATCCACTGTTTTGTAGATTTGGAGCCAAATTACATTAGGATAAAAATGACTTTTCATTATGTTATTTTTACACAGATATTGGCAGATCTATTACAGTTTTTCTGAATTGCTAAAACACATTTCTTGAAACCATCACTCACTTTCTCAAAACTTTGAACACAAAACCACATTTTCAAGCCACATTCAGAGAACATCTGACTCTTCTGGCAAAATCAAACAATTGCCTCAAAACCATTTTATCTGCTCAAAATCAAACAATGCTCTCAGATCATACACACATCAGTCAATATTATAAACACTACAGATCATTATTAGACACTACAGAGAAAAATGGAGAACACTGAATCCAAAGCATGCAGTTACAGGAAAAAAAGTATAGTGTAACAAAGTAAACAAATTTTGCAATTACGTAAAAAAGTATAGTAATGACAATGTACAGTATAAGGTGAATGAATGGTATACTGTATGCACTGCAAGTGTAGTATTGTAATGAATATTGTATAGTAGGCCCATTGAATGTCTGTATATTCAACTCTTGCACACTGTGAAAATACAGTGACCAACTGCAAAAGACAAAAAGGTTACAGTAAAAAACTCTAAATGAAAAGCATGTTATAGTCACTCACTCTACTATACTCTACTGTACTCTACTCTACTCTACAGCTCTACTCTACTCTACTGTACTCTACTCTACTCTACTGTACTCTACTCTACTGTACTATACTCTACTATACTCTACTGTACTCTACTCTACTCTACAGCTCTACTCTACTGTACTGTACTGTACTGTACTCTACTCTACTCTACTCTACTCTACTCTACTCTACTGTACTATACTCTACTATACTCTACTGTACTCTACTCTACTCTACAGCTCTACTCTACTCTACTCTACTCTACTGTACTCTACTCTACTGTACTATACTCTACTGTACTCTACTCTACTGTACTCTACTCTACTCTACAGCTCTACTCTACTGTACTCTACTCTACTCTACTGTACTCTACAGCTCTACTCTACTGTACTATACTCTACTGTACTATACTCTACTATACTCTACTGTACTCTACAGCTCTACTGTACTCTACTCTACTGTACTCTACTGTACTCTACAGCTCTACTCTACTGTACTATACTCTACTGTACTACTATACTCTACTATACTCTACTGTACTCTGCAGCTCTACTCCACTGTACTCTACTCTACTGTACTCTACAGCTCTACTCTACTGTACTCTACTGTACTCTACTGTACTCTACTCTACTCTACTCTACTGTACTCTACTCTACTCTACTGTACTCTACAGCGCTACTCTACTCTACTCTACTGTACTCTACTCTACTGTACTCTACAGCTCTACTCTACTGTACTATACTCTACTGTACTATACTCTACTATACTCTACTGTACTATACTCTACTGTACTATACTGTACTCTACAGCTCTACTCTACTCAACTGTACTGTACTGTACTATACTCTACTGTACTGTACTCTACTGTACTCTACTGTACTATACTCTACTCTACTCTACTGTACTCTACAGCTCTACTCTACTCTACTGTACTCTACTCTACTGTACTCTACTGTACTCTACTCTACTCTACTGTACTCTACTCTACTCTACTGTACTCTACAGCGCTACTCTACTCCACTGTACTCTACTCCACTGTACTCTACTCTACTCTACTGTACTCTACTCTACTGTACTCTACTGTACTCTACTCTACTCTACTGTACTCTACAGCGCTACTCTACTCCACTGTACTCTACTCTACTCCACTGTACTCTACTCTACTCTACTGTACTCTACTCTACTGTACTCTACTGTACTCTACTCTACTGTACTCTACTGTACTCTACAGCTCTACTCTACTGTACTATACTCTACTGTACTATACTCTACTATACTCTACAGCTCTACTCTACTCAACTGTACTGTACTGTACTCTACTGTACTATACTCTACTGTACTCTACTGTACTCTACTGTACTCTACTCTACTGTACTCTACTCTACTCTACTGTACTCTACTCTACTCTACTGTACTCTACTGTACTCTACAGCTCTACTCTACTGTACTATACTCTACTATACTCTACTGTACTCTACAGCTCTACTCTACTCTACTGTACTGTACTATACTCTACTGTACTCTACTGTACTCTACAGCTCTACTCTACTGTACTATACTCTACTGTACTATACTCTACTATACTCTACTGTACTCTACAGCTCTGCTCTACTCTACTCTACTCTACTATACTCTACTGTACTCTACAGCTCTACTCTACTCTACTCTACTCTACAGCTCTACTCTACTCTACTCTACTCTACAGCTCTACTCTACTCTACTCTACTCTACAGCTCTACTCTACTCTACTCTACTCTACTCTACAGCTCTACTCTACTGTACTATACTCTACTGTACTATACTCTACTATACTCTACTGTACTCTACAGCTCTACTCTACTATACTCTACTGTACTCTACAGCTCTACTCTACTCTACTCTACTCTACAGCTCTACTCTACTCTACTCTACTCTACAGCTCTACTCTACTCTACTCTACTCTACTCTACAGCTCTACTCTACTGTACTCTACAGCTCTACTCTACTGTACTCTACAGCTCTACTCTACTCTACAGCTCTACTCTACAGCTCTACAGCTCTACTCTACTCTACTCTACAGCTCTACTCTACAGCTCTACAGCTCTACTCTACTCTACAGCTCTACTCTACAGCTCTACAGCTCTACTCTACTGTACTCTACAGCTCTACTCTACTCTACTCTACAGCTCTACTCTACAGCTCTACAGCTCTACTCTACTCTACTCTACAGCTCTACTGTACTCTACTCTACTCTACTCTACTCTACTGTACTCTACAGCTCTACTCTACTCTACAGCTCTACTCTACTGTACTCTACTCTACTCTACTGTACTCTACTGTACTCTACAGCTCTACTCTACTGTACTATACTCTACTATACTCTACTGTACTCTACAGCTCTACTCTACTCTACTGTACTGTACTATACTCTACTGTACTCTACTGTACTCTACAGCTCTACTCTACTGTACTATACTCTACTGTACTATACTCTACTATACTCTACTGTACTCTACAGCTCTACTCTACTCTACTCTACTCTACTATACTCTACTGTACTCTACAGCTCTACTCTACTCTACAGCTCTACTCTACTCTACTCTACAGCTCTACTCTACTCTACTCTACTCTACAGCTCTACTCTACTGTACTATACTCTACTGTACTATACTCTACTATACTCTACTGTACTCTACAGCTCTACTCTACTCTACTCTACAGCTCTACTCTACTCTACTCTACTCTACAGCTCTACTCTACTCTACTCTACTCTACTCTACTCTACAGCTCTACTCTACTGTACTCTACAGCTCTACTCTACTGTACTCTACAGCTCTACTCTACTCTACAGCTCTACTCTACAGCTCTACAGCTCTACTCTACTCTACTCTACAGCTCTACTCTACAGCTCTACTCTACAGCTCTACTCTACTCTACTCTACAGCTCTACTCTACAGCTCTACTCTACAGCTCTACAGCTCTACTCTACTCTACTCTACAGCTCTACTCTACAGCTCTACAGCTCTACTCTACTCTACTCTACAGCTCTACTCTACTGTACTCTACAGCTCTACTCTACAGCTCTACTCTACAGCTCTACAGCTCTACTCTACTCTACTCTACAGCTCTACTCTACAGCTCTACTCTACAGCTCTACAGCTCTACTCTACTCTACTCTACAGCTCTACTCTACAGCTCTACAGCTCTACTCTACTGTACTCTACAGCTCTACTCTACTCTACTCTACTCTACAGCTCTACTCTACAGCTCTACAGCTCTACTCTACTCTACTCTACAGCTCTACTGTACTCTACTCTACTCTACTCTACTCTACTGTACTCTACAGCTCTACTCTACTCTACAGCTCTACTCTACTGTACTCTACTCTACTCTACTTTACTGTACTCTACAGCTCTACTCTACTCTACAGCTCTACTCTACTGTACTCTACTCTACTCTACTCTACTGTACTCTACAGCTCTACTCTACTCTACAGCTCTACTCTACAGCTCTAAAGCTCTACTCTACTGTACTCTACTCTACAGCTCTACTCTACTGTACTCTACAGCTCTACTCTACTGTACTCTACAGCTCTACTGTACTCTACAGCTCTACTCTACTGTACTCTACTCTACTCTACTCTACTCTACTCTACTGTACTCTACTGTACTCTACAGCGCTACTCTACTCTACTGTACTCTACTCTACTCTACTCTACTCTACTCTACTCTACAGCTCTACTCTACTGTACTCTACTCTACTCTACTGTACTCTACTGTACTCTACAGCTCTACTCTACTGTACTCTACAGCTCTACTCTACTCTACTGTACTCTACTCTACTATACTCTACTCTACTCTACTCTACACTGACTCCATGTGAAGCTGATAAAGTTCACAGCGCTCCACATCCGTCAGTAGAGGCCGAGACTGTCTGAATGTGTGTTTTGTGTGTCGGTGTGTCACTAACTGCATTAGTGTAACGGGCAGCACATGCTCGAGATCAGATGCTCTGTGAGGTCCATCACTGCTCATGTGGAGGCGACGCAGACGACAGCATGTTTCCTCTCTACCTTCAGTCTCGGTGAGTTCCTCAGGTTTACTATACACACTCATGGATCTGAGGAGAAATATCATTACATGATCTAATGATCCGCTGCCTTCTTCTTACAATGACTGATGATCTGAGTGATCCACCGGATGTTCTCATGGATTAGAAACAACACAGGCCTATGAGAATGATGTAGAATAGAAGATTTTACCATTTGTGATTACATTACATTTCAAAAAAGAATAATTATCATATGTCTTGGTTTTGATGGCTGTTGACAGAGGAACATTTTCATTGTTTTTTCTAAGTAATACGCTTTCTTTAGTGCAGTGACAGTTTTAGTTATTTATATATTTGAAGTAGACACAGACTTTCTGTTTGCTGATTTATTCACTGAATCCTTTATTTTTCATACTGGGCAATTTCAGTAGATTTTCAATGTAAACACATAAACTATAGTCATCTGCAAAATCATGCAAGTAAAACTGTATACTGTCATGTAAAGCCAGAAGTGTGTGATATCTGAGGTTTGCTCTGTGTGTTTGTGCTCCTGTAACAGAAGAAATGTGACCGACACAAGCTAAACGCAGTCTTATGTTCAGAGAAACATGCGTTTCTAAAGCTGAAGCACAAAGGAAGCGATTGATAAACGTCACTGATGTTGAGGAAACTAGTGTTTCTGATCAAAGCAATGCTTTCTCGTCTCCTAAGGGTCACGACCTCTTCTTATTGATTGTCATGTGTGGTTCCCTGAGCTGCATTCCTCTGGCTTTACAAAATCACTTTATATGACCTTTTCCCCACAACCGGAGCATGTGCAGTTTCTGTGAGGATCTCCAGTGAGGTTCTGATGAGCTCAGGCTCTTCACGTCACGCGGCTCCAGACACACAGATCCAGTTTGATGGTGGTTTACACACACTCGGGCCTGTGCCATGAAGCCGGTTTACACACACTCGGGTCTGTGCCATGAAGCCGGTTTACACACACTCGGGTCTGTGCCATGAAGCCGGTTTACACACACTCGGGCCTGTGCCATGAAGCCGGTTTACACACACTCGGGTCTGTGCCATGAAGCCGGTTTACACACACTCGGGTCTGTGCCATGAAGCCGGTTTACACACACTCGGGTCTGTGCCATGAAGCCGGTTTACACACACTCGGGCCTGTGCCATGAAGCCGGTTTACACACACTCGGGCCTGTGCCATGATGCCGGTTTACACACACTCGGGCCTGTGCCATGAAGCCGGTTTACACACACTCGGGCCTGTGCCATGATGCCGGTTTACACACACTCGGGCCTGTGCCATGAAGCCGGTTTACACACACTCGGGCCTGTGCCATGATGCCGGTTTACACACACTCGGGCCTGTGCCATGAAGCCGGTTTACACACACTCGGGCCTGTGCCATGAAGCCGGTTTACACACACTCGGGCCTGTGCCATGAAGCCGGTTTACACACACTCGGGCCTGTGCCATGAAGCCGGTTTACACACACTCGGGTCTGTGCCATGATGCCGGTTTACACACACTCGGGCCTGTGCCATGAAGCCGGTTTACACACACTCGGGCCTGTGCCATGAAGCCGGTTTACACACACTCGGGCCTGTGCCATGAAGCCGGTTTACACACACTCGGGTCTGTGCCATGAAGCCGGTTTACACACACTCGGGCCTGTGCCATGAAGCCGGTTTACACACACTCGGGCCTGTGCCATGAAGCCGGTTTACACACACTCGGGCCTGTGCCATGAAGCCGGTTTACACACACTCGGGCCTGTGCCATGAAGCCGGTTTACACACACTCGGGCCTGTGCCATGAAGCCGGTTTACACACACTCGGGCCTGTGCCATGAAGCCGGTTTACACACACTCGGGCCTGTGCCATGAAGCCGGTTTACACACACTCGGGTCTGTGCCATGAAGCCGGTTTACACACACTCGGGCCTGTGCCATGAAGCCGGTTTACACACACTCGGGCCTGTGCCATGAAGCCGGTTTACACACACTCGGGTCTGTGCCATGAAGCCGGTTTACACACACTCGGGCCTGTGCCATGAAGCCGGTTTACACACACTCGGGCCTGTGCCATGAAGCCGGTTTACACACACAGATCCAGTTTGATGGCGGTTTACACACACTCGGGCCTGTGCCATGAAGCCGGTTTACACACACTCGGGCCTGTGCCATGAAGCCGGTTTACACACACTCGGGCCTGTGCCATGAAGCCGGTTTACACACACTCGGGCCTGTGCCATGAAGCCGGTTTACACACACAGATCCAGTTTGATGGCGGTTTACACACACTCGGGCCTGTGCCATGAAGCCGGTTTACACACACTCGGGCCTGTGCCATGAAGCCGGTTTACACACACTCGGGCCTGTGCCATGAAGCCGGTTTACACACACTCGGGCCTGTGCCATGAAGCCGGTTTACACACACAGATCCAGTTTGATGGCGGTTTACACACACTCGGGCCTGTGCCATGAAGCCGGTTTACACACACTCGGGCCTGTGCCATGAAGCCGGTTTACACACACTCGGGCCTGTGCCATGAAGCCGGTTTACACACACTCGGGCCTGTGCCATGAAGCCGGTTTACACACACAGATCCAGTTTGATGGCGGTTTACACACACTCGGGCCTGTGCCATGAAGCCGGTTTACACACACTCGGGCCTGTGCCATGAAGCCGGTTTACACACACAGATCCAGTTTGATGGCGGTTTACACACACTCGGGCCTGTGCCATGAAGCCGGTTTACACACACTCGGGCCTGTGCCATGAAGCCGGTTTACACACACAGATCCAGTTTGATGGCGGTTTACACACACTCGGGCCTGTGCCATGAAGCCGGTTTACACACACTCGGGCCTGTGCCATGAAGCCGGTTTACACACACTCGGGCCTGTGCCATGAAGCTGGTTTACACACACTCGGGCCTGTGCCATGAAGCTGGTTTACACACACTCGGGCCTGTGCCATGAAGCTGGTTTAGGTGGCTAGCCCGACATGTCTCAGTTTGCACCAAATCTTGGGGTTTAGGCACCATGAAAGTGATTTGGCTTTTAGCAGTGTTCATCGCCATAGTAACGGCTAACCTGGTCCGGGTCAGGTGATGTTCCAGGTAAGAGACTGCAAACCAAACTTGGACCAATCAGCTGTGAGCAAAGTGACACATGTCTGATGATGCGATGAAGTCACGCCCCCTGTTTCTCCACATTAAAGGTCACTACACAGCAAATGATTTTTAAAGACAAAATCGCCTGGCTTTTAGTAATGCTTATTTAGAATAATCATTTTGTATGATTTAGATATTATTTATGTAATATTTAATCGATCACACATGTACAATTTTAGTTTATCAATTATTATTACGCACAGTTTAAAGGAATAAATATATAGAAGGTAATATAAATACGCTTTCGAATCAATAGATAAAGCTATAAAATGACTACATGTGAGCTTAAATGTTCAATTCTCTCTACCTTTATCAAATGTATAAACTAACTTCACAACTTTTACTTGCACTGATATAGCGAGACTTTTTATTTGAGTTGACCTCTTTCATAGACAGCTATTTTCTTCTTGCTGTGTAAATTTCTTTAAATTCTTAATAATAATCTGCAGAAGAGAGAAGTGAATCTCAGTTTCACTCTTCCTCAGCCTGTGATTGGCTGTCCGCTGCTGATCACCCTTCCTCAGCCTGTGATTGGCTGTCCGCTGCTGATCACCCTTCCTCAGCCTGTGATTGGCTGTCCGCTGCTGATCACCCTTCCTCAGCCTGTGATTGGCTGTCCGCTGCTGATCACCCTTCCTCAGCCTGTGATTGGCTGTCCGCTGCTGTTCACTCTTCCTCAGCCTGTGATTGGCTGTCCGCTGCTGATCACCCTTCCTCAGCCTGTGATTGGCTGTCCGCTGCTGATCACTCTTCCTCAGCCTGTGATTGGCTGTCCATTGGCTGTCCGCTGCTGAGCACCCTTCCTCAGCCTGTGATTGGCTGTCCGCTGCTGATCACCCTTCCTCAGCCTGTGATTGGCTGTCCGCTGCTGAGCACCCTTCCTCAGCCTGTGATTGGCTGTCCGCTGCTGATCACTCTTCCTCAGCCTGTGATTGGCTGTCCGCTGCTGATCACTCTTCCTCAGCCTGTGATTGGCTGTCCGCTGCTGAGCACCCTTCCTCAGCCTGTGATTGGCTGTCCGCTGCTGATCACTCTTCCTCAGCCTGTGATTGGCTGTCCGCTGCTGATCACCCTTCCTCAGCCTGTGATTGGCTGTCCGCTGCTGATCACCCTTCCTCAGCCTGTGATTGGCTGTCCGCTGCTGATCACCCTTCCTCAGCCTGTGATTGGCTGTCCGCTGCTGATGTCACAGCTGAACTCCTGAACTCAGTGAGCTCACAGAGAGAGCTGATGATCAGCAACAAAGCCTGGTGGGATTGGATTGGTTTATCAACTCGAAACTGATCCTGTAACCCTGAGTTTGTTCAGCTGCCGTCATGGAACAGGCCCTCGAGCTCCTCTGTTCTCTCTGAACACTAAACCACTCTCTGTTTTAGAAGAGGACAATCCCAGTTAAATCCTTCAGCATTTCCTCACTTTGAATTCAGTGCGTCAACACTGTAGATCTTTATGTCGTTCTGTATCAGAGAGCTTTTGCTTTTTGACATTATTTTGGTGTTACTCAAACTCTGGAATTAAAACGGCGAGTCGAACACTAACAGGTGCACAACAAAATACAGACAAAATAACTCAACACAGAATCGCAAAGAGTGTCAGAAACGGCTGAAGATGTTCTTCATCACCAGACAACCCAAGCCAGAATGGATTCAATTTATGCATTAAATACATTTTAGTTCATTAATTAACTGTAATTAAATCACTATTTTTATCATTCATTTTATTATTGAAATGGTATTGGAAATAAATTCTAATTTATTTTAATTAATGTTGAACCCCGTTATGAGTGGAGAAGAACATCAGTAGATTCAATAGATTCTCAGGACATTTAATAAAAAGCATGCAAATGAAAAATGAAAATGAACAAAGTAATGTTTTGAGTCGCTGTTACTCGGTTGAATTTACTGTTTTCCAAATATACACTTTTCTTATAATGCCCTCTTCATGTGAGCGAAGTTAAACTGTTGATAATGTAAATGTTCTTGTCAGACTCGTGTGAAATGATCTCAGAGCGTGTTTCTCTCAGACGGGGCCGGGCCCTCAGGGGCCACAAGGGGGCGCTGCCGCATCAGGGGAAATTAACTCAAGAGCATTTAACTAAATTAATTTGATTACAATTACAAAATTAATTAAAATAAATATTTTTTTTTTATAAACAATTAATAACTAACTAAATAAAAAATATTTAAAAAGAAAAATTGTTTAAAATGAATAAATAAAAAATAAAATTACTTTTATAAAAGCAAATAACTAAATAAGTAACTAAATATTATAAATTATTAACATATATGAAATATGATTTAAATAAATAAATAATAATAAATAATTGTATACAAATAAAATAATAAAATACATCTTGCTTAAAATATAATTTTTTTTATAAAAAATATTAATAAATTTTAGATAATTTTTTTATACTCTAAATAGTTTTACACTTTACACCTTTATAGTAGCATGTTCATTTTTCTCAGATTAAATGTGTCTTTATAATATTAACTGTCAGGATGGGGCCCGCGGATCTCTAGAATCTCTACTTCCTGTCGAGCCCGTCAGCTGACACACGCGTGAGAGTGCCGTCGTGCGCATGCGCAGTGCCCTGCTGGTGGCAGAATGAAGATGGCGGCGTCCTGGGTTTCTCACTGAGGGAAGCGCGTTCGGCCAGTTTGGGCTTCAGTTCTGGATCACTCAGTTAAAGCAGACTCGCATAGAGGAGGGCGGGGGCCGAGGGACCGAACCGAGCCGCTTCTGACACCACAGATCCAGGTAAAACACTCATTCTCCTCATTCTCCGGCACTGCATTCACCGCGCGATCAGGCCAGTGACGCCTGACAGACAGCGAGCGTTTACTGTAAATACCACAGTAAAACATCGCCAAACCCTAGAGAATATAACACGCTTTTACTATCTGTCTGTCTTTTCTGTGTTGATGAATGTCTTCTGAATAGGAAACTATATGGTATTTTGACAGAAACAATGGTTTGTAAGGTTGGTCATAAGTTAGAGAGTTAATGTTTTATTTTAACAATAGAAGCATTATGTGTCTACTCTTAACCCGTTCACTACTGTCTACTCTTAACCTGTTCACTACTGTCTAACGTTACTCTTAACCCGTTCACTACTGTCTACTCTTAACCCGTTCACTACTGTCTAACGTTACTCTTAACCCGTTCACTACTGTCTAACGTTACTCTTAACCCGTTCACTACTGTCTACTCTTAACCCGTTCATTCTTAACCCGTTCACTACTGTCTAACGTTACTCTTAACCCGTTCACTACTGTCTAACGTTACTCTTAACCCGTTCGCTACTGTCTACTCTTAACCTGTTCATTCTTAACCCGTTCACTACTGTCTGCTCTTAACCTGTTCATTCTTAACCCGTTCACTACTGTCTGCTCTTAACCTGTTCATTCTTAACCCGTTCACTACTGTCTGCTCTTAACCTGTTCGCCACTGTCTGCTCTTAACCTGTTCATTCTTAACCCGTTCACTACTGTCTGCTCTTAACCTGTTCATTCTTAACCCGTTCACTACTGTCTGCTCTTAACCTGTTCATTCTTAACCCGTTCACTACTGTCTACTCTTAACCTGTTCATTCTTAACCCGTTCACTACTGTCTGCTCTTAACCTGTTCATTCTTAACCCGTTCACTACTGTCTGCTCTTAACCTGTTCGCCACTGTCTGCTCTTAACCTGTTCATTCTTAACCCGTTCACTACTGTCTGCTCTTAACCTGTTCGCCACTGTCTGCTCTTAACCCGTTCATTCTTAACCCGTTCATTCTTAACCCGTTCATTCTTAACCCGTTCATTCTTAACCCGTTCGCCTCTGTCTACTCTTAACCCGTTCGCTACTGTCTACTCTTAACCTGTTCGCCACTGTCTACTCTTAACCTGTTCGCCACTGTCTACTCTTAACCCGTTCATTCTTAACCCGCTCGCTAGACGTTACTCTTAACCCGTTCGCTACTGTCTACTCTTAACCTGTTCATTCTTAACCCGTTCGCTACTGTCTACTCTTAACCTGTTCGCCACTGTCTACTCTTAACCTGTTCATTCTTAACCCGTTCGCTACTGTCTACTCTTAACCTGTTCGCCACTGTCTACTCTTAACCCGTTCATTCTTAACCCGTTCATTCTTAACCCGTTCGCTACTGTCTACTCTTAACCTGTTCATTCTTAACCCGTTCACTACTGTCTAACGTTACTCTTAACCCGTTCACTACTGTCTACTCTTAACCCGTTCGCTACTGTCTGCTCTTAACCCGTTCATTCTTAACCCGTTCGCTACTGTCTACTCTTAACCTGTTCATTCTTAACCCGTTCGCTACTGTCTACTCTTAACCTGTTCGCCACTGTCTACTCTTAACCCGTTCATTCTTAACCCGTTCATTCTTAACCCGTTCATTCTTAACCCGTTCGCCACTGTCTACTCTTAACCTGTTCGCCACTGTCTACTCTTAACCTGTTCATTCTTAACCCGTTCATTCTTAACCCGTTCGCTACTGTCTACTCTTAACCTGTTCATTCTTAACCCGTTCGCTACTGTCTACTCTTAACCTGTTCGCCACTGTCTACTCTTAACCCGTTCATTCTTAACCCGTTCATTCTTAACCCATTAATTCTTAACCCGTTCATTCTTAACCCGTTCGCCACTGTCTACTCTTAACCTGTTCGCCACTGTCTACTCTTAACCTGTTCGCCACTGTCTACTCTTAACCTGTTCGCCACTGTCTACTCTTAACCCGTTCATTCTTAACCCGTTCGCTACTGTCTACTCTTAACCTGTTCATTCTTAACCCGTTCGCTACTGTCTACTCTTAACCCGTTCGCTACTGTCTACTCTTAACCCGTTCGCTACTGTCTACTCTTAACCCGTTCGCTACTGTCTACTCTTAACCTGTTCATTCTTAACCCGTTCGCTACGGTCTACTCTTAACCTGTTCGCCACTGTCTACTCTTAACCTGTTCATTCTTAACCCGTTCGCTACTGTCTACTCTTAACCCGTTCGCTACTGTCTACTCTTAACCCGTTCGCTACTGTCTACTCTTAACCCATTCGCCACTGTCTACTCTTAACCCGTTCATTCTTAACCCGTTCGCTACTGTCTACTCTTAACCTGTTCATTCTTAACCCGTTCGCTACTGTCTACTCTTAACCCGTTCGCTACTGTCTACTCTTAACCCGTTCGCTACTGTCTACTCTTAACCCGTTCGCTACTGTCTACTCTTAACCTGTTCATTCTTAACCCGTTCGCTACTGTCTACTCTTAACCTGTTCGCCACTGTCTACTCTTAACCTGTTCATTCTTAACCCGTTCGCTACTGTCTACTCTTAACCCGTTCGCTACTGTCTACTCTTAACCCATTCGCTACTGTCTACTCTTAACCCATTCGCCACTGTCTACTCTTAACCCGTTCATTCTTAACCCGTTCGCTACTGTCTACTCTTAACCTGTTCGCCACTGTCTACTCTTAACCTGTTCATTCTTAACCCGTTCGCTACTGTCTACTCTTAACCCGTTCGCTACTGTCTACTCTTAACCCGTTCGCTACTGTCTACTCTTAACCCATTCGCCACTGTCTACTCTTAACCCGTTCATTCTTAACCCGTTCGCTACTGTCTACTCTTAACCCGTTCATTCTTAACCCGTTCATTCTTAACCCGTTCATTCTTAACCCGTTCGCCACTGTCTACTCTTAACCTGTTCATTCTTAACCCGTTCATTCTTAACCTGTTCGCCACTGTCTACTCTTAACCTGTTCATTCTTAACCCGTTCGCTACTGTCTACTCTTAACCCGTTCGCTACTGTCTACTCTTAACCCGTTCGCTACTGTCTACTCTTAACCCATTCGCCACTGTCTACTCTTAACCCGTTCATTCTTAACCCGTTCGCTACTGTCTACTCTTAACCCGTTCATTCTTAACCCGTTCATTCTTAACCCGTTCATTCTTAACCCGTTCATTCTTAACCCGTTCATTCTTAACCCGTTCATTCTTAACCCGTTCGCTACTGTCTACTCTTAACCCGTTCATTCTTAACCCGTTCGCTACTGTCTACTCTTAACCCGTTCATTCTTAACCCGTTCGCTACTGTCTACTCTTAACCCGTTCATTCTTAACCCGTTCGCTACTGTCTACTCTTAACCCGTTCATTCTTAACCCGTTCGCCACTGTCTACTCTTAACCCGTTCGCTACTGTCTACTCTTTTGAGCACAGATCTGAACTTTATTAACTAATGAATGCAGACCTAAGGTTGGTCTCTTTTAAAAGAAGACCGATTTTTGCAAAAGTGAAAGCAAAAAATTAAAGTAGTTGTAGTAGCCTACTTGTGCACAATTTCAGTTACACACACAACATGAGCCAAACACTTCATCATGTTGTGTGTGTAACTGAAATTGTGTAAAAGTAAAACAACTATTTATAAACTTACCAGTGTGTGTGTGAGTGAGAGTGCGTGTGTGTGTGTGTGTGTGTGTGTGTGTGTGTGTGTGTGTGTGTGTGTCTAGGATTGCGTAATAACTGACGGGCAATAAGCCCTCGAGCTCGTCGTGAGCAGTGATGCAATGCTGGTGTAAATGTCATGCAACACAATCATGACTGTCATGGTGTTTTACTGAAGCCTGCAGATACAGGAGCGACAGATTCATCACACCCTTTATTGCTCTCAGTGACAGCATTACGGATGAGCTTTGCATTCATAAAACCCTTCAAAACGGCTTTATGTTCTGTGGAAAAGGATCAGTTTCAGCAGTTTGGCAGAATCTCTCCACCGTACGGGACTAAACTTGTACAGAAGAGACATTTACATTTATTCATTTAGCTGTATTTCTGTGATGCTTCAGTGCAGAATGAAGGACGGCACTTAAAGATTGTGTGTTTCTGTGCAGCTTGTATTGATCCGTGCCGAGAGCTGTGGAGATTGATCATGTGACCTCATCCTGGAAATGGCGCTGGATTTTTAACATACTAAAGCTATTAATGCATGGCATCCGAGTGCTGTAACTTCATTAGACTCTCAGAACACCAGCAGGATTACAGATTACAGATATGTGCACTTTCTGCCACTGAATGTCAGATCGCTGGGTTTATCAT
Organism: Abramis brama; assembly: GCA_022829085.1. Lineage (NCBI taxonomy): Eukaryota > Metazoa > Chordata > Actinopteri > Cypriniformes > Leuciscidae > Abramis > Abramis brama. Next base: position 31,819,930 of record CM040788.1, on the reverse strand, counting down.
TACTCAGAGTAGTTGGCATGCGTTAGTTTAGTTGTCCTGTTGCGTAGCCTGAGATTACTGCATCTTCCTCCAGCGCTTCCTTTAATTCATTACAATTTACTTTCTCAGTGAGTCGAGGAGACAGGCCATGAAAATGCATTTAATTTTTTTATTTTTTTTTATTGCATTACACATTTTTAAAAATGTGTTTTTACGCCATTTCTCAAAATAATTTTCTCTTGTTAATTAATTTAGACATTTATACTTAAGTCATTTTGGAAAGATGTTATCATTTTCTCTACTCTTACTACTGTCTGCACTGTACAGCTGCACTGTAGCGCTCGTATCTCTAGATCAGAATACGTGCACTCACTGGAATGGTGAAAAGAGTATTATTTCTTGTACAATTTTAAGACAAACCAAGTGCATTTAAATGGCGATACCAAATATGCAAATTAGAACCTTAGCTTGAAGTTTACCAGTGTACAATGTAAAATCTCAAAGTCTGACTACTAGGGCTGGACCCGAATATTCGAATATTCGTTCGGTGGGCTAATTTGACATTCGAATATTCGTGTTTTTTGTTGTTGTTTTTGGCACACCTGCATCCCCCTCGACACGGCTCTCATCCGCACTTGAATATGTTCAACACTATAAAATCTGACGAAATACAATACTCTTTTTTACAATTATCTTATATAGCCTAGCCAATTTTAATAGGATGGACAGCTGAAGGAACCCAACCGCAGAGTTCTCTGTTATAAACCACAGATATCAGATCACACAGCGCTGACGTGGAAACCAGGAGAAACACTTATAGAAGGCTCTCAGTCCACAGACCAGCATTCACCATGGATTTACTGTAGTAACTGTAACCATAATGTGACAGAAATAGTCAAACGCTTACAAGTACTACATCTTTTTCCAGCACTTCAAAACTATCATATATAAATGTTATTTTTAATGTGATGACCAACACATTTTTTGTTCAACCTTCAAAAATTGTCTTATTTAAACTCTTACTTAAACTCTTATTTAAAAATAATAAAATAAATAGATTACCGTTGTAAACAGTAGGATGCTTATTGGCTATTTTCACTCCCTAATATATATTTTTTTCACTCGGTTTAATTCATATTAAGACATTATGAATGATAATAATTAAAGTTAATTTCATCTACACCCTAAATTAAGCGTAGTGCTTTATTGTCCGCCCCAGTGCCACCAGATGCTCTCTGCAGAGCTCAGTGTCTGCGGTGTTAGTCTGGATCCCTGTGAACTTAAACTAAAACTGCACACTGTAATATCTGTACATTAAGTCTATTTTTTTATTAAATAATTTGTCAGTATTACGGTTATTTTGGGGGAAATTTGAATAATTGTATTGCAAGCTTATTTAAGGTGTACCCCTACATTTTCTGCTTGCGCTCCTAAAATGTTCAGTTGGGGCTACAGCGCTCCTAGTATAAAAAGTTAGTCTGGAGCCCTGGTATTAAGCTTTTTACCCGTTATTATCAATCTAAATGAATCTCGTTTTTAATTCAACTTAATTTAGTTTTTCTTTATTTAAATTTCGTTTTTTTCTTTATTTAAATTTCATTTTTATTTAAATTTTGTTTTTTCTCTATTTAAATCTACCCTTTACTGTGTCAGTAATTTGTTAGTCAGAAAAATATTAGACTACCTTATTAAAAGTATTGCTTAAAGGAGAAGTTCACTTTCAAAAAAACTTTTGCTGATAATTTACTCACCCCCATGTCATCCAAGATGTCCATGTCTTTCTTTCTTCAGTCGCAAAGAAATTAAGGTTTTTGATGAAAACATTCCAGGATTTCCCCCCATGTAATGGATTCTATTGGGACCCAAACGGTAGAAGGTCCAAATGACAGTTTAAGTGCAGCTTCAAAGGGCTTTAAACGATACCAGACGATGAATAAGGGTCTTATCTAGCGAAACGATCGGTCATTTCCAAAATAAATAAAAAAGTTTAAGTTTTATAAGCACAAACGCTCGCCTTGCTCTGTTCTGTGATGCGCGTTGAAGACGTCACGTAATACGCAATTACGTTGAAAAGGTCACACTTGACGTGTTTACAAATGTGCGGAAGGAGGACCATATAAACATTTTCAAATGTATTTGTGTCAGTTTATCGTTTAAAATGCCCATTTCGTGTGCGTATCCTGGGTGTTTTAATATTAAAAAGCCAAAAAGAACATTTTCTTCAGGACAGAAATTTTTCAAGCGTGACCTTTTCAACGTAATTGCGTATTACGTGACGTCACGAACGCGCATCACAGAACAGAGCAAGGCGAACATTTGTGCTTATAAAACTTAAACTTTTTTATTTATTTTGGAAATGACCGATCGTTTCGCTAGATAAGACCCTTATTCATCGTCTGGTATCGTTTAAAGCCCTTTGAAGCTGCACTTAAACTGTCATTTGGACCTTCTACCGTTTGGGTCCCAATAGAATCCATTACATGGGGGGAAATCCTGGAATGTTTTCATCAAAAACCTTAATTTCTTTGCGACTGAAGAAAGAAAGACATGGACATCTTGGATGACATGGGGGTGAGTAAATTATCAGCAAAAGTTTTTTTGAAAGTGAACTTCTCCTTTAAGTTAACATTTTTCAGCGATGTCTAGGGGCTGTTCACACCAGGCCACTTCATGCGTTTTCTCAGATCGGATTGCAATCTGATTTATCAAAACGATTCCATGTACACCTGGTTACATATACAAATGTGTGTGTTTTTTGCGGATATAAATCCGGTCTTCAATTCCCGCTATAGATTTAATGGAGTGCACGTCACCGAAAGCGACAGTTATGAGACGCATTATTTTATTGATCATCAGCTAAAATTTCTGAATCAAAGCCCGCAATAAGAGAAAGCGGAAACAGCCCTGGTAAGATCATTTCGTTTCTTTACATTTAATGAAGATGATTGTGCGTCTGCGTCTTACTCTCACTTTGATTTGCGATAGCACGTTGATGCTCAGCTTCATCTGCGGCGATGCGTGTTGCAGTAGCGTCGTTATATCTGACTAAAACATGACATATAGCCTATAACACGCTCTCATGTTTATTTTTTAATAAACCATATTCAACAACATATAAAAATGAAATAATCTTTAGAGTAAAGCCGCAGCATCATTACCAAGCGCGAACCATTGACAGTGAATGAAACGAAGCGAACCACAGGCCGTAGTGTGACATGCGTAAACCAATGGTGTAAACATAATCATAGATGACCCGCCACGGGTTTTTATTTAAAAGAAAGAACGTAGCTTATGTTTGTATGTAGGTCTAGGCAATTTATATTCACAATACTTAATAACTAATATTATTTTATTGCATTTGTATTAGTTGTTTGAAGAGTTAAAAAAAAAATCGGTCGGTCTTAACGCATTTTACAACCGGCAAGTCGGTCGGACTAAAAGGGAAAATAAATAAATAATTGGGCCGGTACTAAATTGACAGGGTCGGTCTTGTTACGGCAAACAAGAATATTTTTAAGGATGGCCTCAGTGTTGTTCATGGGAAAGATGTTTAATATCACTAGTGCAGTGTCCGTTCTCGGAGCATTAGCCCTGCCCGCGCGAGAACACTGCCTTCATTAGAGAGAAGAGTATGTTCAGCGCCCTCTCTCCGAAGCTTCCAATATTCCATGTTCATTACTACCGACGCTTCGAAGCTCAAAAAATGGTATTCGGACCAGCCCTACTGACTACCCAATACTAAGTCAAGAATAACAGTATGAAGACAATGGATAACCCAGGATAAGATTAACCCAAGTTTAGATCTGACCCTGGGTTAGTAGTGTCAGTGTAAAGCCGCAGTCATTACTGTTGGCAGCGGTGGTGTGCTGATTAGCTTTAGCTGATGTACTGAGAGCGGTGGTGTGCTGATTAGCTTTAGCTGATGTACTGAGAGCGGTGGTGTGCTGATTAGCTTTAGCTGGTACTGAGAGCGGTGGTGTGCTGATTAGCTTTAGCTGATGTACTGAGAGCGGTGGTGTGCTTTAGCTGGTACTGAGAGCGGTGGTGTGCTGATTAGCTTTAGCTGATGTACTGAGAGCGGTGGTGTGCTGATTAGCTTTAGCTGATACTGAGAGCGGTGGTGTGCTGATTAGCTTTAGCTGGTACTGAGAGCGGTGGTGTGCTGATTAGCTTTAGCTGATGTACTGAGAGCGGTGGTGTGCTGATTAGCTTTAGCTCTAGCTGCTTTAGCTTTAGCTGAGAGTCAGGAGTTTGTGAGCTCCTGTAAGGGTTTAGTGTCGGCCTGAGGAAGGAAGGGGTTTTCTGCTGACAGAGACATTCATGATCAACACGGTTCACAGATCAACACCTCTCCTCTTCCCACTGTCCTCGAGCTGAGGCGCTCGCTTCCCTTTCCTCCCATCTCATGTTTACTTGTGCTTTTTTCTCTGAATACAATATGAATGTTGTTTGCATGATATTTAATTCCGGTCTCATAACCTACTTTTATGGATGGCACAGAGTGATTTCCATGATCAAAACTCGTAAAATGTTACATCTGTGTTTTCACTTGTCAGAATTACCCATAATGCCCCAGTGTTTTCCATGGCTTCAGCCTCAGAACATGAGTGTGAGAGTGAGGTGTGGATCTGTGTGCTGTGGGAAACGTTGGATGTTTCCAGGATCGGCTCGGGCTCCTGAGACGCGGGACCGGCTCCAGTGTAGGGACGCACCGAGAGGAACATTTTGGCCGATACCAATAACCGATATATTGGCCGATAAATCTAAATCCAAGTTTTTATATTTTTTTGAGAGCCTAATTACAAAAACAAAAGTCTCACCATTAAAACCCATGTCCCAAACACACAGTTATAATGTTCTCATTATGATGTTCTGTAGCCTTGACAGACTTGACTGTATTTTCCTTTCTGAAGTGATTCCAATCATATTTCAAGCATTTCAAAACCATCATGATGAACAGTGCACATTCTCTCAGCTGATGGAAATAATACATTATTTATCGGCTTTAATATATTGGCCACTTTTTTTATTGGGCCGATGACGATAACATCAAAACTGAACGTATCGGCCGATATGGTGGTTTATATATTGTGCATCTCTACTTCAGTGTGTAAAGTGAGACTCTAGAGTGTGTTCAGTGATACAGTGATACAGTGAGACTCTAGAGTGTGTCCAGTGATACAGTGAGACTCTAGAGTGTGTTCAGTGATACAGTGAGACTCTAGAGTGTGTTCAGTGATACAGTGATACAGTGAGACTCTAGAGTGTTCAGTGATACAGTGAGACTCTAGAGTGTGTTCAGTGATACAGTGAGACTCTAGAGTGTGTCCAGTGATACAGTGAGACTCTAGAGTGTGTTCAGTGATACAGTGAGACTCTAGAGTGTGTTCAGTGATACAGTGATACAGTGAGACTCTAGAGTGTGTTCAGTGATACAGTGAGACTCTAGAGTGTGTCCAGTGATACAGTGAGACTCTAGAGTGTGTTCAGTGATACAGTGATACAGTGAGACTCTAGAGTGTGTTCAGTGATACAGTGAGACTCTAGAGTGTGTTCAGTGATACAGTGAGACTCTAGAGTGTGTCCAGTGATACAGTGAGACTCTAGAGTGTGTTCAGTGATACAGTGAGACTCTAGAGTGTGTTCAGTGATACAGTGAGACTCTAGAGTGTGTTCAGTGATACAGTGAGACTCTAGAGTGTGTTCAGTGATACAGTGAGACTCTAGAGTGTGTTCAGTGATACAGTGAGACTCTAGAGTGTGTCCAGTGATACAGTGAGACTCTAGAGTGTGTCCAGTGATACAGTGAGACTCTAGAGTGTTCAGTGATACAGTGAGACTCTAGAGTGTGTTCAGTGATACAGTGAGACTCTAGAGTGATACAGTGAGACTCTAGAGTGTGTTCAGTGATACAGTGAGACTCTAGAGTGTGTTCAGTGATACAGTGAGACTCTAGAGTGTGTCCAGTGATACAGTGAGACTCTAGAGTGTGTTCAGTGATACAGTGAGACTCTAGAGTGTGTCCAGTGATACAGTGATACAGTGATACAGTGAGACTCTAGAGTGTGTTCAGTGATACAGTGAGACTCTAGAGTGTGTCCAGTGATACAGTGAGACTCTAGAGTGTGTCCAGTGATACAGTGAGACTCTAGAGTGTGTTCAGAGATACAGTGAGACTCTAGAGTGTGTTCAGTGATACAGTGAGACTCTAGAGTGTGTCCAGTGATACAGTGAGACTCTAGAGTGTTCAGTGATACAGTGAGACTCTAGAGAGTGTTCAGTGATACAGTGAGACTCTAGAGTGTGTTCAGTGATACAGTGAGACTCTAGAGTGTGTTCAGTGATACAGTGAGACTCTAGAGTGTGTCCAGTGATACAGTGAGACTCTAGAGAGTGTTCAGTGATACAGTGATACAGTGAGACTCTAGAGTGTGTTCAGTGATACAGTGAGACTCTAGAGTGTGTTCAGTGATACAGTGATACAGTGATACAGTGAGACTCTAGAGTGTGTCCAGTGATACAGTGAGACTCTAGAGTGTGTTCAGTGATACAGTGATACAGTGAGACTCTAGAGTGTGTTCAGTGATACAGTGAGACTCTAGAGTGTGTTCAGTGATACAGTGAGACTCTAGAGTGTGTCCAGTGATACAGTGAGACTCTAGAGTGTGTTCAGTGATACAGTGAGACTCTAGAGTGTGTTCAGTGATACAGTGAGACTCTAGAGTGTGTCCAGTGATACAGTGAGACTCTAGAGTGTGTCCAGTGATACAGTGAGACTCTAGAGTGTTCAGTGATACAGTGAGACTCTAGAGTGTGTTCAGTGATACAGTGAGACTCTAGAGTGATACAGTGAGACTCTAGAGTGTGTTCAGTGATACAGTGAGACTCTAGAGTGTGTTCAGTGATACAGTGAGACTCTAGAGTGTGTCCAGTGATACAGTGAGACTCTAGAGTGTGTTCAGTGATACAGTGAGACTCTAGAGTGTGTCCAGTGATACAGTGATACAGTGATACAGTGAGACTCTAGAGTGTGTTCAGTGATACAGTGAGACTCTAGAGTGTGTCCAGTGATACAGTGAGACTCTAGAGTGTGTCCAGTGATACAGTGAGACTCTAGAGTGTGTTCAGAGATACAGTGAGACTCTAGAGTGTGTTCAGTGATACAGTGAGACTCTAGAGTGTGTCCAGTGATACAGTGAGACTCTAGAGTGTTCAGTGATACAGTGAGACTCTAGAGAGTGTTCAGTGATACAGTGAGACTCTAGAGTGTGTTCAGTGATACAGTGAGACTCTAGAGTGTGTTCAGTGATACAGTGAGACTCTAGAGTGTGTCCAGTGATACAGTGAGACTCTAGAGAGTGTTCAGTGATACAGTGATACAGTGAGACTCTAGAGTGTGTTCAGTGATACAGTGAGACTCTAGAGTGTGTTCAGTGATACAGTGATACAGTGATACAGTGAGACTCTAGAGTGTGTTCAGTGATACAGTGAGACTCTAGAGTGTGTCCAGTGATACAGTGAGACTCTAGAGTGATACAGTGAGACTCTAGAGTGTGTTCAGTGATACAGTGAGACTCTAGAGTGTGTTCAGTGATACAGTGATACAGTGAGACTCTAGAGTGTATACAGTGATACAGTGAGACTCTAGAGTGTGTTCAGTGATACAGTGATACAGTGAGACTCTAGAGTGTGTTCAGTGATACAGTGAGACTCTAGAGAGTGTTCAGTGATACAGTGATACAGTGAGACTCTAGAGTGTGTTCAGTGATACAGTGAGACTCTAGAGTGTGTTCAGTGATACAGTGATACAGTGATACAGTGAGACTCTAGAGTGTGTTCAGTGATACAGTGAGACTCTAGAGTGTGTCCAGTGATACAGTGAGACTCTAGAGTGTTCAGTGATACAGTGAGACTCTAGAGAGTGTTCAGTGATACAGTGAGACTCTAGAGTGTGTTCAGTGATACAGTGAGACTCTAGAGTGTGTCCAGTGATACAGTGAGACTCTAGAGTGTGTCCAGTGATACAGTGAGACTCTAGAGTGTTCAGTGATACAGTGAGACTCTAGAGAGTGTCCAGTGATACAGTGAGACTCTAGAGAGTGTTCAGTGATACAGTGAGACTCTAGTGTGTGTACAGTGATACAGTGAGACTCTAGTGTGTGTTCAGTGATACAGTGAGACTCTAGAGTGTGTCCAGTGAGACAGTGAGACTCTAGAGTGTTCAGTGATACAGTGAGACTCTAGAGAGTGTTCAGTGATACAGTGAGACTCTAGAGTGTGTTCAGTGATACAGTGAGACTCTAGAGTGTGTCCAGTGATACAGTGAGACTCTAGAGTGTTCAGTGATACAGTGAGACTCTAGAGTGTGTTCAGTGATACAGTGAGACTCTAGAGTGTGTTCAGTGATACAGTGAGACTCTAGAGTGTGTCCAGTGATACAGTGAGACTCTAGAGAGTGTTCAGTGATACAGTGAGACTCTAGTGTGTGTACAGTGATACAGTGAGACTCTAGTGTGTGTTCAGTGATACAGTGAGACTCTAGAGTGTGTCCAGTGATACAGTGAGACTCTAGAGTGTTCAGTGATACAGTGAGACTCTAGAGAGTGTTCAGTGATACAGTGAGACTCTAGAGTGTGTTCAGTGATACAGTGAGACTCTAGAGTGTGTCCAGTGATACAGTGAGACTCTAGAGTGTGTTCAGTGATACAGTGAGACTCTAGAGTGTGTTCAGTGATACAGTGAGACTCTAGAGTGTGTCCAGTGATACAGTGAGACTCTAGAGAGTGTTCAGTGATACAGTGAGACTCTAGTGTGTGTTCAGTGATACAGTGAGACTCTAGAGAGTGTTCAGTGATACAGTGAGACTCTAGAGTGTTCAGTGATACAGTGAGACTCTAGAGAGTGTTCAGTGATACAGTGAGACTCTAGAGAGTGTTCAGTGATACAGTGAGACTCTAGAGAGTGTTCAGTGATACAGTGAGACTCTAGAGTGTGTTCAGTGATACAGTGAGACTCTAGAGTGTTCAGTGATACAGTGAGACTCTAGAGAGTGTTCAGTGATACAGTGAGACTCTAGAGTGTTCAGTGATACAGTGAGACTCTAGAGAGTGTTCAGTGATACAGTGAGACTCTAGAGTGTGTTCAGTGATACAGTGAGACTCTAGAGAGTGTTCAGTGATACAGTGAGACTCTAGAGAGTGTTCAGTGATACAGTGAGACTCTAGAGAGTGTTCAGTGATACAGTGAGACTCTAGAGAGTGTTCAGTGATACAGTGAGACTCTAGAGTGTGTTCAGTGATACAGTGAGACTCTAGAGAGTGTTCAGTGATACAGTGAGACTCTAGAGAGTGTTCAGTGATACAGTGAGACTCTAGAGAGTGTTCAGTGATACAGTGAGACTCTAGAGAGTGTTCAGTGATACAGTGAGACTCTAGAGAGTGTTCAGTGATACAGTGAGACTCTAGAGAGTGTTCAGTGATACAGTGAGACTCTAGAGTGTGTGGACCTGTAGGCATCCGAGTGCGAGTAGATGAAGTGTTTGGGTGAACCATCTTCAGCTTTAACTCCAGAACTGATGTGTGAGCGCCTTGAGTGATGTCTAGGCCACAGTTTCACCGTCATCCTCTTCTCACACTACAAGAAACTGCTAAATGTCTTTCCAGATTTCCCCATGACAGCTTATATGCGTGATCATGAACATTTGTCATTAGGGCTGGGAATCACTGGGTACTTCACGATACGATACGATACGCGATACATTGTTCACAATACCGATAATATCACGATATGGCGATACTGCGATAATCGATATATTATCAGTAATAACTCACAATATATCATGTTTTAAGAAATAAAAAGATTATTTTTTTTAATTAGGAAAATGAATCTCCATTTATTTTTTTGGATGAAACACAATAACAAAAACAACTTGTGTCTTATCAGTTGCAACAAAACAGTCACAGACACTATTTTTGTTTTGCTGCAGATGATTTTTTTCACTCGAGTGGAATCGGTGATGCTCGCATGGTCGCGGCTCGTAGCATGTGAGAGGAATTTCAAGCACGTTACGAGCACCTCCCGACCTCCCGATCATTTTTAAACGTGTTAAAAAAATTCAGGGAGTCGGCCCGATTTTCACCAAGTTTTTATGTTGAAAGGAATGGCTATCTCTGCTTTTCAACAAATCATTTGCACACACATTTATGTCATTTTTCTATCTGAAGCTTTGCCTGCATCATGCAACATGACGGTCTCTGTGTTTAGCGCGAAAGCTCACGTGATTGCTGCCGGCTCGGGATCAAATTCGTGCAGGACAGTCGTGCCGTGTACCAGCTGCTTTGACGCGATTATCAGTTAAACTGACTCGCAACGTGTGCAATATCTCACGACCTCCCGAGTGCCCGAACTCGCACCGTGTACGCCTGCCCTAACGGCTTTTAAGATCGATACTTGGCAAGAGCGCATCGAGAATCGATCGGGAGTAAATATCGCGAGATATCGCCATATCGATATTTTGGCGCACCCCTATTTGTCATGTTTGATCAGGAAGTAAATGAGACGTGAATCTCCTCTTCTCTTTTCACAGGCGCTGTCTGAAGATGAACGTCCTCAAAGACAACAGAGACTTGGCCTGTTTCTACACCACCAAACACTCCTGGAGGGGCAAGTAAGTGCTTTCTGCTCTGCGTCTCGTTCACAGGAGAGCTCATGACCAGGGTTCGAGATGAACACCCGCCAGATGCGGGTAAGAATCACCAGTGACGGGAAACGCTGTCCAATCACTGGCCAGTTTGCCGTGTTTATTACGTTTACTCACTTTGCTGGGAAGTCTGTGTAAGACAAATCTGATTCTGCGCAGATTTAGCGCAAATACTCGTGAATCATCATGATATATTAAATGCAGCGTATTGCGCAGAATCTGCTCATATCTGGATTACTTGAACACACACGTCACTACCCAACCGATAACAGCGCTTGTTCATTTGCGATGAAGCAATAGCGGAGAATAAAGAGCATTTGGTGAACAGAAAAGACATTGTTATTTCCCATCATCCTTCATGTTTCTGATGTTCTGTGTCCTGTATTGATCTGTCCGTCTAAAACACATTTATGGGGAAAAGGATGAAAGAGGAAGAGGAGATGCTGGACCACAGGATTTAGTTTGAATAAGAAATGAATGAAATCCAAATTGTACAATATATATGTATACAGTATATAAGCTGTGATGTAGTTAATCTGGTTAATTTCTTTCCTTTTTTTCTGAAGTTCTGAATGGCCGGTAACTTTTACAACTGACTTTTAAATGAACTTGGTCTAGTGTTTAGATCTGTTTGCTTCAGACTGGTTCCCTCGAGCCGCGTGTCAGATCGGGCGTTTACACTGACACTGATCTGGAGCGACTAGGGAAACTGATTTCATTAGTTTTCTATGAGAGTTGGCATGTTGATGTGATATGAAGAGCAGAGACCGGCGATTGGAGTTACCAGACTCTGTTTTAGCCATTTAAGATGAACATTTTGTTCTGTTAGGGTTAGGGTTAGAACTTAGTTATGGCTCGTTTCCACTGAGCGGTACGGTACGGTACGGAACGGTACGCATTTATTTGCGTTTCCACTATCAAAAGTTGTGAATGGTACCAAAATGCCGAACCGTACCGTACCACTTTTCAGGTACCCTTCCATTGGGGTTCCAGCACAGTGGTACGGTCCTAAAGGGCGGAGCTAGACTCACTGCAGGACGTTGATTGGTTGACAGAGAATCGTCACTTGCGCGTGCTACAAGAGGAATGACAACATAAGAAGCGCCATTTTTTAATATAGAGTTTAATATAATACTACTGTTACTGCGTCACGAAATGTAATTTTAAGAGTTTTTCAGGCGAGAATGTAGTTGTTAAAAGCTCAAATCTGTGGTTTATTTATAAAGATGATATTTTTTTCCCCGGTTGTGATCCATGGGATCAGCGGGGCTCGGCGCTCATGTTTCCCGGCTGGATGAGCCTTTCCTCGGCTAGTTCTTCTGACGTTCGCCGCTGACTCCGACGGTAGTGGATAAACATGAGATATAATTCGTAGACCTAACGGGCGATCTTTGCTCTCGTGAATATATAATTCGTTCCCTGTCAATCGTTTTGGCTGAGGGCTAAGTTTAGTTTCATATTATAGGCTATTTGTATTTAACTTTACTGTTGTAATGTTAGACTAGAGCGCTGCATTTGGATATTAGACTGAATTGTTTGCTTTTTCTTATTGTATAGCTTCTTGTACCTTTTACTTAAACTTTTATATTGGCTATTATTGATAAAACTGAAATTTTACAAAAAGAAATATGGTTTCTTGTCATTTTTTTATTACAAGATTATCACTGATGTTTATTGCAACATTTGTCTGGAATAAGTTTAATTTTTTTTATTTAAACGAAAAGAGGTAACGGTTGTGTTTTAAATTTCATTTGTTATAAACAGAATAACGTATAACGTGCAGTGAATAATCAATCTGTGTTGCGCATGAACCACATTGGTGTCCCTATAATGTTTACTTTATTTAAATGAAAACGAAAAGTGGCAGAGTGGTGTTTTATAACATATTTCGTTTTATTGTTGCTTAAAATGTACATACAGAGTAACAGAGATAACCGGAGTAGCAGAGCGAGCTGAGGGACGCTTTAAGAACGCGCTGTAGCTTTTGCATGTAGGAGTCGCACATGGCAAGTACGAACTTTGCGTACTTGATATTGAGAAAAGCCTAATGTCGGCGCTTGTCTTCTTGTGACAAACATGTCGAGGAGCAAGAACAAGATCTGCTGCATGTCATCCATTGTAGTTTACTATGTTCTTCTTCGCGCGAAAATGACGTCGATCGAAACACCACGCCTATCCAGTGAGGGCACTGTTGGCAGTGGAAACGCTAGCCAGATCATGGTTAACAGATCCGAACCGTACCGTACTGTCCCGTACCGTACCGCACCGCTCAGTGGAAACGAGCCATTAGGGTGAGGTTTAGTTAAGTTAGGTTTAAACTTATAAACTCAAAACTCAAAAACTTGTACACTTAAAAAGTCATCAATTTATACACTTATAAACTCTAAACTCAAACTCTGAGTGTGCGTGTATGTGTCTGAGTGAGTGTGTGAGCGAGTTTGTGTGTGTGTCTATCTATCTAACTTATTTATCTATCTATCTGTCATAAACTTCAAACTACTGTAAACTACTTTAAACTTCAAACCACTTTAAACTTCTTAAGTTTAAAGCTTCCAGCTCCCAAGCAACTCCATAGCAACCAAACTTGAGTACCCTAGCAACCATTTTGCAAGACCTATATCTCTGTAACAGAACAAGAGGTTTGGCTCTTTTGACTCATGCTAGCAAACGGCACTTCCAACATGCTACACATGCTAGCAGTGAATAGCTACATGCTAATAGTGATTAGTTAAAGGTATAGCGGAGGATTTTCCCGAAATTTAGAAAAGAACCGCCCTCTCCATTTTTTGAAAAAATACACATGCGCAACACTCTACCTGCTCCCGAGAGGAAACGTCTATTAAACGTGTGCACGACATGAGAGAGCATGCACGAGCCTAGTTCTCCTCGTGCACGCTCTGTTTACAAGTTGCAAGATTGCTAATCATAGCTTATATTAACTTTTACTAGCAGTGATTTTAAATGGATTTCTCCAAATAGCATGCCAAACTTTACCTGTCGAGTAGAAACTTCGCGACTGAGGCATCAGTGGGAAGCCCAACCTGTGCTTTTAGCGCACGCCAGCATGTGAAATATTCTCCCAAAAACACTCTGGTCTTGTTTCTTTCTTCAGAGGCCTTTCTCCTGTCATACAATTCGTAGACACTTTTTCTCTTACGACCCTCAGACATTTTGAAAAAACCCGGTGAGAACGGCGAGCTTCAATGAATGGCTGAAACCGTAGCTCACCCATACACAGCTCACCACACATAATACACCTGAAAGTGTGCATGCGCAGAAAGGACGAGCACGTACGACGGCCTTACGTAAACATATCACCAGAATGATTGACAATTAGGAGGACCAATAGTCTTGATGATCCACCCGGAAAAAGAAAATCCTCCGCTATACCTTTAAGTGTTAAATCATGCTAAGAACTCTATAAAAACTCCATAGTAACCATCTGTGACAACTACCAACCACCTAGCAACACCATAGCAACCACCCAGAACACCCTAGCAACGCCTAGCAACAGCATAGCAACCACCCAGAACACCCTAGCAACCGCCTAGCAACACCCTAGCCACCACCCAGAACACCCTAGCAACCGCCTAGCAACACCATAGCAACCACAAAAACACCCTAGCAACCGCCTAGCAACACCATAGCAACCACAAAAACACCCTAGCAACCGCCTAGCAACAGCATAGCAACCACCCAGAACACCCTAGCAACCGCTTAGCAACACCCTAGCCATAATACCCTAGCAACCGCCTAGCAACCACCCAGAACACCCTAGCAACCGCCTAGCAACACCCTAGCAACACCATAGCAACCACCAAAACACCCTAGCAACCGCCTAGCAACAGCATAGCAACCACCCAGAACACCCTAGCAACCGCCTAGCAACACCCTAGCAACCACCCAGAATACCCTAGCAACAGCATAGCAACCACCCAGAACACCCTAGCAACCGCCTAGCAACACCCTAGCAACCACCCAGAACACCCTAGCAACCACCTAGCAACACCCTAGCATCCACCCAGAATACCCTAGCAACCGCCCAGAATACCCTAGCAACCACCCAGGACACTTTAGCAACCCACTAGAAGCACTCTTAACAACTTTTTAACTTTAAACTACTTTAAACTTCAAACTAATTTAAACTTCAAAATTATTTAAACTAATTTAAACTTCAAACTGATTTTAAACTTTAAACTAATTTAAACTTCAAATGATTTTAAACTTTAAACTACTTTAAACTTTTTCAAACTTTATGGTCCAAACTTTCTCAAGCCAACTTAAAGTTTGTCTCGACAAACTTTTTATATGTTTAAACTTTTTTATACTTTTTCTATTTTCTATGCAGATATTGACTTGGGACTATATTAGGGGGAAGCACAGGCGAAGCACTGCTACTTGGGTGCAGAGATATCACGCCCAAGTAGCAGTGCTTCGCCTGTGCTTCCCCCTAATATAGTCCTTAATATATAAGTCAATATCTGCCTAGGAAATCACCTAGTGTTAATCTGCATCGCTATTTGTACTTGTTGTGAATACGCAGGCCACAAGAAGTAATTAGGTGTTTTTTTTTGTTTTTTTTATATCACTTTTACTCAGGACATGCTAGCTGGCAACAAAGGATTCCATTCATTAAGCTAAGCTAAGCTAGCGCCGACCCTGTCAAACTAAAACAATGCATGCACTGAGACAAAAATGCATTTGCCCACCTATCTAAATGTAGGAAAGAAGGTGAATAAGCCCTGTTTCAAAAAACGGTGCAGTGTTCCTTTAAAATGAACATTTTGTTCTGTTTTATTCAAGTGCTTTGGATCTTTGAACTTCAGATCGTCCTTCAGACCAGTTGTTATGGTATTTTTATTCTGCCTTTTTTGAGTTTGACAGCATTTACTTTCATTGTGTGAATTAGATCTATGTGAATATTTTGCCTCTTATATCCTTTGTTGTTCCAAACAGAATTTTAATTTAAAAGGTTGAGCCATTCCTTCAAAGGTTGCACTTTCCAGAGATGGTTTTCCTAATGAAGTCCGGATTGTAAAGTCCGGATTGGTCGTTGTCAGTGTTGACGCAGATGTTCTTGTGAAGCTCTTCTCCACAGTGTGTTTAACACTGAAGCACAAACATCATCTCTCTGGTTAGAGTGAATGCTGGGAAAAACTCTTCGTGCAACGCAGAGGCAAACACACAGAAAGTGAAAAGTAGTACCAGAACATGCTTAACTCCCACTGGACAACTAACCATGCCTTGCTGATACTGAGTGTATGTTTTAGTGAGTGTGTACGGCATGATGTCTGTAAGTGGAGTGAATGAGGATTAGCACAGGAGTTGTGCAGGAGCCGTGACTCTTCCACCTCTAATCATTAGTCCTGCTTGTAGGATCTGAGCAGGAGGAGTTTGCTGAGAAAAATGTCTTAGTTTTATTCAGACTTCTCAGTATCCTGATTGATTTTGTTGTATTTGTGAGGGATCTACTCTATTTTTTTCCTAATCATGTGACAGCAGCCACTGAGAGTTGATTAGATTTACTAAAGAGCTTCTCAGTGACCAGTGCACTGAGGCACACACACATGCACACACACACAGCTGTACAGTCTGACTTTCACTTCTGACAAACCGAGAGTAAATTATGCAACAGCTGGCAACAACTCTAAAATGGTTGTCAGTAGAGCTGCACGATTCTGGATAAATTGAGAAGCAAAAACGCACTCTTTGTGTGTGTCCCTTTAAATGCAAATGAGCTGCTGCTCCCCGCCCCCTTTCCAGAAGAGGGCGGAGCTTCAAGAGCTCAGACAAAACAGGACAATCTCTCGCACTGAAACTGCACTAGCGGTGTTCAGTTCGACCCGGAGTCGGACAATAATGCCCACAGAGCCAGAGAATATTTGCTGAATAGAGATAGAACAGGTGTAGTTTAGTTTCTTCAGGATTATATAATCTTCCTGACGTTCTTCAGATGATCTCAGATCTGCTGTTATCTGAGGATTGAGCTTCTGAAATCTCAGCGCTGCTCAGTTTCACACTTCAGGCTTTTCTCTTTCTCAGACTTTACTGGTTACACACTGTGGCCAAGACTGTGCAACACTTTCTTTCAGTTCCTGATTTCAGTGTCTTCATGTACTTTGGCTTTATGTAAACCTCTAGTATGGAAAACTATCGTTGTGCAGGATACTATTATTAACAGTGTGTGAAACAATGTTTATCATGCAAAAATGTTTCAAACTGAAGTTTTGAAACTACATTGTCACATGACCTTATTAAATTGCATGTTTAATTCAGCAATTGGAGGTCAGTCATAGCATTACCAAAAAATACATAATTTTTTAAATATACAGTGTATATATATATGTGTATATATGTAAATGACACGCAGCGACACTATTCTATTAAATTCAGTGGAGAGCTGGCGATTTCCAGCGACAGTGACTATAGGCCGAAAGCTGAGATATGTTGAACTATATGCAAATAAAGAGTGAATTTCGGGAGCGACAGCCAATAGGAGTGAAGTCAGTGAAGATTCGTCAAAATGGAGTTATTTTAGTGATTTTTCCCCTCGTTTATGACCCGTCTCTGAGCCTGAGCTTTAGTGCAGATACAGCAGGTACAAGTAAAGAAAGCTGGAGATATTCAATCAGATGACAGGAGCATTTGTTGGGTCCAGTCATGTGATGGAGTGTGTGAGTGTGTGTGATGTTCTCGTTCAGGGGAAGATGTTAAAAGCCACACAATGAATAATTAACCAGTCTTGTGACGAGCCTGTTTTCTTCTGCAAGCTCACAGAGACCGAAGGAACTGGCCTTGTGTTGAGAACAGCAGAATATCATCTATATACTGAATACTGTCATCTATATACTGACTAATATCATCTATATACTGACTAATATCATCTATATACTGAATACTGTCATCTATATACTGACTAATATCATCTATATACTGAATACTGTCATCTATATAATGAATACTGTCATCTATATACTGACTTATATCATCTATATACTGAATACTGTCATCTGAATACTGTCATCTATATACTGAATACTGTCATCTATATACTGACTAATATCATCTATATACTGACTAATATCATCTATATACTGAATACTGTCATCTATATACTGAATACTGTCATCTATATACTGACTAATATCATCTATATACTGACTAATATCATCTATATACTGAATACTGTCATCTATATACTGACTAATATCATCTATATACTGAATACTGTCATCTATATACTGAATACTGTCATCTATATACTGACTAATATCATCTATATACTGACTAATATCATCTATATACTGAATACTGTCATCTATATACTGACTAATATCATCTATATACTGACTAATATCATCTATATACTGACTAATATCATCTATATACTGAATACTGTCATCTATATACTGAATACTGTCATCTATATATTGAATACTGTCATCTATATACTGACTAATATCATCTATATACTGAATACTGTCATCTATATACTGAATACTGTCATCTATATACTGAATACTGTCATCTATATACTGACTAATATCATCTATATACTGAATACTGTCATCTATATACTGAATACTGTCATCTATATACTGACTAATATCATCTATATACTGACTAATATCATCTATATACTGAATACTGTCATCTATATACTGACTAATATCATCTATATACTGAATACTGTCATCTATATACTGAATACGGTCATCTATATACTGACTAATATCATCTATATACTGAATACTGTCATCTATATACTGAATAATATCTACTGAATACTGTGTTCGTGTTCAGGGCCGGTACAGGATTACTTTAGTTCCCATAGAAGACATTCACACACTGTCAGTCCAAGTGAAGACTGTCTGATAATAAACTAGTCTGATAATAAACTGGTCTGATAAACTAGTAGTCTGATAAACTAGTCTGATAAACTAGTAGTCTGATAAACTAGTCTGATAAACTAGTAGTCTGATAAACTAGTCTGATAAACTAGTCTGAAACTAGTAGTCTGATAAACTAGTAGTCTGATAAACAAGTAGTCTGATAAACTAGTATATAAACTAGTCTGGTAAACTAGTCTGATAAACTAGTGTGATAAATAAACTAGTCTGATAAACTAGTATGATAAATAAACTAGTCTGAGATACTAGTAGTCTGATAAACTAGTCTGAGAAACTAGTAGTCTGATAAACTAGTCTGAGAAACTAGTAGTCTGATAAACTAGTCTGATAAACTAGTAGTCTAATAAACTAGTCTGAAAAACTAGTAGTCTAAAACTAGTCTGATAAACTAGTCTGATAAACAAGTATAATAAACTAGTCTGATAAACTAGTCTGATAAATAAACTAGTCTGATAAACTAGTAGTCTGATAAACTAGTCTGATAAACAAGTAGTCTGATAAACTAGTATAATTTTTTCTCTCTTGTGCTTTTATAATGTTTTTGTCACACGTGCTCCTCATCAAGCATCTCTGTGTTCATCAGTGTGTGTGTGTGTTCGTGTTCAGGGCCGGTACAGGATTACTTAAGTTCCCATAGAAGGCATTCACACACTGTCAGTCCAAGTGAAGACTGTCTGATAATAAACTAGTCTGATAATAAACTAGTCTCATAATAAACAAGTCTGATAAACTAGTCTGATAAACTAGTAGTCTGATAAACTAGTCTGATAATTAGTAGTCTGATAAACTAGTTGTCTGATAAACTAGTCTGATAAATAAACTAGTCTGAGAAACTAGTAGTCTGATAAAGTAGTAGTCTAATAAACTAGTCTGAAAAACTAGTAGTCTAATAAACTAGTCTGATAAACTAGTCTGATAAACTAGTCTGATAAATAAACTAGTCTGATAAACTAGTCTGATAAACTAGTATAATAAACTAGTCTGATAAACTACTAGTCTGATAAACTAGTCTGATAAACTAGTATAATAAACTAGTCTGATAAATAAACTAGTCTGATAAACTAGTAGTCAAATAAACTAGTCTGATAATCTAGTCTGATAAACAAGTAGTCTGATAAACTAGTAGTCTGATAAACTAGTCTGATAAACTAGTAGTCTAAAACTAGTCTGATAAACTAGTAGTCTGATAAACTAGTCTGATAAATAAACTAGTCTGATAAACTAGTCTGATAAATAAACTAGTCTGAGAAACTAGTATAATAAACTAGTCTGATAAACTAGTAGTCTGATAAACTAGTAGTCTAAAACTAGTCTGATAAACTAGTCTGATAAACTAGTCTGATAAACTAGTCTGATACACTAGTACTAGTCTGAGAAACTAGTATAATAAACTAGTCTGATAAACTAGTAGTCTGATAAACCTGTCTGATAAATTAGTAGTCTAAAACTAGTCTAATAAACTAGTAGTCTGAAACTAGTCTGATAAACTAGTCTGATACATAAACTAGTCTGAGAAACTAGTATAATAAACTAGTCTGATAAACTAGTAGTCTGATAAACTAGTAGTCTAAAACTAGTCTGATACACTAGTCTGATAAATAAACTAGTCTGATAAACTAGTATAATAAACTAGTAGTCTGATAAACTAGTAGTCTGAGAAACTAGTATAATAAACTAGTCTGATAAACTAGTAGTCTGAGAAACTAGTAGTCTGAGAAACTAGTATAATAAACTAGTAGTCTGATAAACTAGTAGTCTAAAACTAGTCTGATAAACTAGTCTAATAAACTAGTCTGATACACTAGTCTGATAAATAAACTAGTCTGATAAACTAGTCTGAGAAACTAGTATAATAAACTAGTCTGATAAACTAGTAGTCTGATAAACTAGTAGTCTAAAACTAGTCTGATACACTAGTCTGATAAATAAACTAGTCTGATAAACTAGTATAATAAACTAGTAGTCTGATAAACTAGTAGTCTGATAAACTAGTAGTCTGAGAAACTAGTATAATAAACTAGTCTGATAAACTAGTAGTCTGATAAACTAGTAGTCTGAGAAACTAGTATAATAAACTAGTAGTCTGATAAACTAGTAGTCTAAAACTAGTCTGATAAACTAGTCTAATAAACTAGTCTGATACACTAGTCTGATAAATAAACTAGTCTGATAAACTAGTCTGAGAAACTAGTATAATAAACTAGTCTGATAAACTAGTAGTCTGAGAAACTAGTATAATAAACTAGTAGTCTGATAAACTAGTAGTCTAAAACTAGTCTGATAAACTAGTCTGATACACTAGTCTGATAAATAAACTAGTCTGATAAACTAGTCTGAGAAACTAGTATAATAAACTAGTAGTCTGATAAACTAGTAGTCTGAGAAACTAGTATAATAAACTAGTAGTCTGATAAACTAGTAGTCTAAAACTAGTCTGATAAACTAGTCTGATACACTAGTCTGATAAATAAACTAGTCTGAGAAACTAGTATAATAAACTAGTCTGATAAACTAGTAGTCTGATAAACTAGTCTGATAAATAAACTAGTCTGATAAACTAGTAGTCTGATAAACTAGTAGTCTAAAACTAGTCTGATAAACTAGTCTGATAAACAAACTAGTCTGATACACTAGTCTGATAAATAAACTAGTCTGATAAATAAACTAGTCTGATAAACTAGTATTAATGCCCGTTCACACCAACATCTGATGATTAAGATCCGATGATGAGTGTGTGTGATCTGAAGAGTGTGTTCTGATGAGTGTGTGGATCAGATGACTGTGTATTGCAGTATATTGTAGTTTCTGCTGTATTTCACAACAACACCACATCTTTCTGCATCTTTCCTTCAGCAACGTCTGCCATGTTTACATTTTACGTGCGTGAGAAAGAAAAGCGACGTGAAATCCAGTCAGACTGAAACAGATTTACAGAAATGTGCTTTGAATAGGGTTTCAAACATCTCTCTCTCTCACACACACACACACACACACACACACACACACACACACACACACTGAACTCAGATTATTCTTATGTATTCTGTAGGACAGGAGCTGCTGGATTAGACAGATGACACTATCATTATTATAAACGGTTGTTTCACTATGAAGTTTGATGCAGAAAAGCCTGTAATATGTGTGTGTGTGTGTGTGTGTGTGTGTGTGTGTGTTTCTTCAGGTACAAGCGTGTGTTTTCCGTCGGGACTCATGGCATCACCACATACAATCCCACCACTTTAGAGGTTACAAACCAGGTACTGATGATTACAGCTATGCTTCACATCATAATTACAATACAGTTATTAAAAAATCAGCCAATTAATGATAATAATGTATTATTAATAATATTATTATTATTGATTTTATATTAATATTGTGTTTTCGTTTTTTATTATTATTATTGTCATCAGCAACATAGATAAAATTATATTTCTTGTTTTCATAGTATTAGTGTTAATAATAGTAATACTGATAATTCTTCTTTATTATTATTATCATCATTAATATTATTATTTGTTTATTATTCATCAGCAACTGTTATTATGCAAACATAACCTCTGTGGTGTGCGCAGTGGCCGTATGGGGACATCTGTGGCCTCGCTCCGGCTGGGAAAGGTCAGGGCTCAGAGTTTAATCTCACCTTCCGGAAGGGCAGCGGGAAGAAGTCGGAGACGCTGAAGTTCTCCACCGAACACCGGACAGAGCTCCTGACCGAAGCCCTGGTGAGACAGCTGTACTCTTCATCACTTCATCATCACTCCTCTTCATCACTTCATTACTCCTCCTCTTCATCGTCACTCCTCTTCATCACTCCTCTTCATCACTACATCACTCCTCTTCATCACTTCATCATCACTCCTCTTCATCACTCCTCATCACTCCTCTTCATCACTACATCACTCCTCTTCATAACTACATCACTCCTCTTCATCATTTCATTACTCCTCATCACTCCTCCTCATCACTCCTCTTCATCACTTCATTACTCCTCTTCATTACTCCTCTTCATCACTCCTCCTCATCACTCCTCCTCATCACTCCTCTTCATCACTACATCACTCCTCTCCATCACTCCTCACTACATCACTCCTCTTCATCACTACATCACTCCTCTTCATCACTACATCACTCCTCTTCATCACTACATCACTCCTCTCCATCACTCCTCACTACATCACTCCTCTTCATCACTTCATTACTCCTCTTCATTACTACATCACTCCTCTCCATCACTCCTCACTACATCACTCCTCACTACATCACTCCTCTTCATCACTTCATTACTCCTCTTCATCACTACATCACTCCTCTTCATCACTACATCATTCCTCTTCATCACTACATCACTCCTCTTCATCACTTCATCACTCCTCTTCATCACTACATCTCTCCTCTTCATCACTACATCACTCCTCTTCATCACTTCATTACTCCTCTTCATCACTTCATTACTCTTCATCACTACATCACTCCTCTTCATCACTTCATTACTCCTCTTCATCACTTCATTACTCCTCTTCATCACTCTTCATCACTACATCTCTCCTCTTCATCACTACATCACTCTTCATCACTCCTCTTCATCATCCTCTTCTCTCTTCATCACTACATCACTCCTCATCCTCTTCATCATCACTACATCACTCCTCTTCATCACTACATCACTCTTCATCACTCCTCTTCATCATCCTCTTCTCTCTTCATCACTACATCACTCCTCATCCTCTTCATCATCACTACATCTCTCCTCTTCATCACTACATCACTCTTCATCACTCCTCTTCATCATCCTCTTCTCTCTTCATCACTACATCACTCCTCATCCTCTTCATCATCACTACATCACTCCTCTTCATCACTACATCACTCTTCATCACTCCTCTTCATCATCCTCTTCTCTCTTCATCACTACATCACTCCTCATCCTCTTCATCACTACATCACTCCTCTTCATCACTCCTCATCACTACATCACTCCTCATCCTCTTCATCATCACTACATCACTCCTCTTCATCACTCCTCCTCATCACTACATCACTCCTCATCCTCTTCATCATCACTACATCACTCCTCTTCATCACTACATCACTCTTCATCACTCCTCTTCTCTCTTCATCACTCCTCATCCTCTTCATCATCACTTCATCACTCCTCTTCATCCCTCGCTCTTCTTCACACTGACCTGTAATGCTGATGTTGACTCTGTCTGCTCCTCAGAGATTCAGAACGGACTTCTCCGAGGGAAAGATCACCGGGAGAGTGAGTATAATCCCTTCTGATGCTGTCGGCAAACGCTGTGAGAAATGATGCCGTTTCACACAGAAATTCATCTTTACATGTAAACAGTGTTTTCTCCCTCACC
>CM040788.1:31640976-31790976 GCA_022829085.1 Abramis brama | reverse complement strand
CCGACTGTGTCCATGTAAACGCAGCTAGTGTCTGTTGAGGAGCATCATCATAAAGCGTTTGCAGATATTAAGCAGACACTACTAATACTCACATGACCTCTAGTTGACCGGTAGCCACACAGTTACTCATAGTTAGTCGGTTGTCTAAAGTAGACTATTGAAATAAGGTGTTACCCTTGATTTTATCCATGGGAAGAATTGGGATTGGATTGTGGAAAAGTGGGTGTTAGAAACCAGAATCGAGCCAGACTGTGTGTGAGTCCTTTATAATGATGACAGTGATGATGCTGTAATAGTAGGGCTAACCCTAATAGTCCACGAACTGTCAGTCGACTAGAAGTCAACATTTTATTAGTCGGTTAGTTGCAGAAAAAAACTCCACAGGCTGTGACGGACAGATCATTGACGGCAGGAAATCCAAACATTCGCCATTCATTTATAGACCTCAAATATGGCTTATCACTTGAAACATGTTAGTAGTAGCAACTTTCCAAGTTAATGTCAACCTAGACAAATGTGCGCTATTAATAGGGCATATTCAAGTGTGTGTGTGGAGAGAGCTCTTACTGCATGACATACAGGCGCATCACTGCATTAACTTTAAATACTCCATCGTTCTCAATCATACAAATAAGAGTAATGCAAACTGTAAAGGGTCTCCTTTTATTTCTGTAAACTCACAATAACAACAAACATTGTGTTCTGTAAAATAATGAAAGCAAACAGGAAGCGTTTTCTGCCGTCTCAGTCAGAACTGGAGGAACTCAGCGTATACTTCAGACATGAGAAATATATCTGTAGAAAGCTTGAAATGTCTGCATTTGAATGAACAGATTTAAATGGAAAATAGATATTCTCAGATTATGTAATCCGTATGAAATGTGCATATAGGTGGAGATGATGAGTCGGCATCGTGACTTAATCTCTGCAGCCAAAAACACAGAAAACAAATTATTACCAACAAATTATTAAAATGTTTAAACAGTCTCTTTCTGTTTTTTCATGATACACTCATAATCATTACATTTGCCTGTGCGCCGTGGCTTTATGTGTGCGTCTGAGCGCTGATTAGGCCATACGTGTTTTATATAGGCAATTAAAGGCTCATTATTATGATTTATGGCTTGGTAATATATAATATTAAAATATATATTAACATATTTAAACACGTGATTAGTCGACTAATGGATTAAATTAACGACTATTAGTCGACTAGAACAATCTGTAGTCGAGGGCAGCCCTTCATAATAGAAATAATCATTTATATATAGAAATTTGGGCAACAAATTTAAAATAAGGTTCTGTTAGTTAACATGAATGGGCAATGAAAAACGCTTCTACAGCATTTATTAATTTGATCTAATGTTAATTTTAGCATTCACTAATACATTATTCAAACCAGAAGAATTGTATCTGATAATATTATTGAACAGACCTGAGCTGACATGAACAACACACAGCTGGACTCTTGCTGCAACACATGTTGCTTATTGTCAGTTAATGCACTAACTTACTTCTGAAGTGTATTTATATTGTAACCAGAATGGGCTGACGTGGAGTGTGTCTGTGTGTCCGGTTGTTTGTCTGTTTGTGTGTTTGTGTGTTTGTCTATTTGTGTGTTTGTGTGCAGGTCTTTGCTCTGATCTGTGATGCGGAGAATCCTCAGGTCTTCAGCATGGAGTTTATCCGCGGTCAGATCCGGAAGTACTGCTCCACTGACAGGTGTGTGTGTGTGTGTGTGTGCGTGTGTTTGTGTGTGCAGGGACTCACTGCTTTGCTCTCCTCTCCTGATGTCAGCGTGTGTTTGACGCGTGTGTGAGTCTGTGTCCGTGTGTGCGTGCGTGTGCGTGTGTGTGTGCGCAGGGGCTCACTGCTCTCCTGATGTCAGCGTGTGTTTGACTAGTGTGTGTGTGTGTGTGCAGGGACTCTCTGCTGGCGAGTCTGCTGGACAGCGTGCGGGCGTCTGGGAACAGGGATGTGTGTGTGAAGATGGCGAGCTCGCGTCGGGGTCAGCGCTGGGGTCTGATCAGCACTCCTGTGGACGAGGAGGTGGAGAGTCTTCACCTCAGATTCCTCGCCGCGCCGCCCAGTACGACACACACACGCACACACTCTCATCGTTCAGTGTCTAAAAAAAAAAGAAGTGTTTTACAAGATCTGAAGAGAATTTTGCTTTGTGATTTAGTGCACAAACCTCATGCTGTCATCTGCTTTAGTGCTGTTAGCAGCAGGAGGGCTGAACACTGATATTTATCTTCTAACTGTTAATGTGTGTGTGCATGTATACAGAATGTGTGTATTTATACTCAGTCGTTTAAACGTTTGAGGTCAGTATCAGTAAGAGGGTTGTTTAAATAAAGAAATTAATACTTTAATTCAGCAAGGACGTGACAGTAAAGACATTTATAATGTCACAAAGATTCTGTTTCAAATAAATGCTGTTCTTTTGAACTTTCAATTCATCAAAGAATCCTGAAGAATAAAATGTATCAGTTTCCACAATAATATATAGCAGCACAACTGTTTTCAACACTGATAATAATCATAAATGTTTATCGATCATCAAATCATCATATTAGAGTGATTTCTGAAGGATCATGTGACACTGAAGACTGGAGTAATGATGCTGAAAATTCAGCTTTGATCACAGGAATAAATTCACAACAGTGAAACAGTTATTTTAAATTGGAATAATATTTCACTGTTTTTACTGTATTTTTTATCAAATAAACGCAGCCTTGGTGACAGAATAGACTCTTTCAGAAACATTACAGACACCAAAAGCGGCAGATATGATAAAAAGGAGAATTAAAACACACTAAAAACTAAAGTAAATAAATGTTTAAAAAGTAAAGAATCAAATTAATAAAATAAAAATGATAATTCCAACTGCCATCATTGTTTTTTCATTTTAGATCTGAAATGCATTCACTTTGAATAATTTTATTCAATTCACATTTATTTGTATTGCGCTTTTCCCAACACACATCGTTTCAAAGCAGCTTTACAGAAAATGCATTACAGTCCACATTACAGTTTAGAGTGATCTGTAATCAGAGGTGACTGTCTAAGTTATGTATTTCAGAAATGTATATATACAAAATCACAGTTAGCTAAAAATGTATATAATAACTAATGTTTTTTGTTCTTTATTCTAGATGGCAATTTTGCGGATGCAGTGTTCAGATTCAACGCCAACATCTCGTACAGTGGTGTGTTGCACGCCGTCACTCAGGACGTGAGTGTGTTCCCACGGCTCTCTCTGTGTGTGTGTGTGTGTGTGTGTGTGTGTTAACTGGGTTTCAGTGTGACCTGTCCTTCTGCTCTGTGTGTTATAGGGTCTTTTCTCAGAGAATAAAGAGAAGCTGATCAGCAATGCGGTGCTGGCTCTGCTGTCTCAGGACGTGGATCTGCCCGGGCCGAACGTGGAGCTGGAGGCCCAGTTTCAGGCCATCAGGAGACTCGTGGCGTCCAAAGCCGGTTTCCAGGCCTTCACACAGCTCCCGAAGTACGGCTCGTCCCACACCTCTGCTGCAGAGATGCACAAACACAAACTATCTGCATTCACACACCAGATCAATCCGTTTATATCACATTTAAATGCTTGAGATTAATGCAGTGTTGAGCTGAGACTGTGATACTCGTGTGTTTAGTCGGATCGACTCCTGCTTGATTATTCACCGTATCCTCTCGGTTCACACTCACGTTGCCCTTCTCTGTATCTGCACATGTTTGTCTGGGTTGTAATGAAACCCCTCTGTTGTCCTAAGGTCTGGTCCCATGGGTGGACTCGAACCTGCAATGTAAATATTATCCATATATCTCAGTGTACCCTTTCTTTCTCTCATCCGCCCATCTGTCTCTCCATCGGCCTTCCTATCTGAAACCATTTTAAGGAAATCTTCATTTGTCTTGCTGTTTTACATTTCCCCTTTTTTAAACGCTTTACACCTGCTTTCTCTTTTTCTCTTAACTGTCATAAAACATTTTATTGTGTTTCTCTGGGTCACTGAGATGTATGAATCGACTAGTTGTGTTCCTGTCCTCTATTTATACATCTACAATTCATTCAGTATTTGTTTAGAACCATGCAAATATCGAATGGACTACCAGAAATCTCTCTCTCTCTCTTTCTCTCTCTCTCTCTACACTATGTTGTCAAAAGTATTCCAAATCATTGAATTCAGGTGTTCCAATCACTTCCATGGCCACAGTTGTATAAATCAAGCACTAGGCATGCAGACGCTTCTCCACACATCTGTGAAAGAATAGGTCGCTCTCAAGAGCCCAATGAACTTAAGCGTGGTACCGTGATCGGTTGCCACCTGTGCAATAAGTCCATTCGGGAAATTTCCTCACTACTAAATATTCCACGGTCAACTGATAGTGGTTTTATAACAAAGTGGAAGCAATTGGGAACAACAGTAACTCAGTGGTAGGCTCCAACTTTCTGCAGAGTCAACAGCTACAGACCAAAAAACTTCTGTGGCCTTCAGATTTGCTCAAGAACAGTGCGTAGAGTTTCATGGAATGAGCTTTTATTGGTGTAAAGCGTGAGGTGCAGTGGCATAAGGCGTGGGGTGCAGTGGCGTAAAGTGTGAGGTGCAGTGGCATAAGGCGTGGGGTGCAGTGGTGTGAATCGTGGGATGCAGTGGAGTAAAGCGTGGGATGCAGTGGTGCAAAGTGTGGGATGCAGTGGCATAAGGCGTGGGGTGCAGTGGTGTGAATCGTGGGATGTAGTGGTGTAAAGCGTGGGGTGCAGTGGAGTAAAGCTCGGGGTGCAGTGGAGTAAAGCGTGGGGTGCAGTGGTGTGAATCGTGGGATGTAGTGGAGTAAAGCGTGGGATGCAGTGGAGTAAAGCGTGGGGTGCAGTGGAGTAAAGCGTGGGGTGCAGTGGTGTAAAGCGTGGGGTGCAGTGGAGTAAAGCGTGGGATGCAGTGGCGTAAAGCGTGGGATGCAGTGGCGTAAAGCGTGGGGTGCAGTGGAGTAAAGCGTGGGGTGCAGTGGTGTAAAGAGTGGGATGCAGTGGAGTAAAGCGTGGGATGCAGTGGGATGCAGTGGAGTAAAGCGTGTGATGCAGTGGTGTAAAGAGTGGGATGCAGTGGAGTAAAGCGTGGGGTGCAGTGGAGTAAAGCGTTGGATGCAGTGGAGTAAAGCGTGGGGTGCAGTGGAGTAAAGCGTGGGATGCAGTGGAGTAAAGCGTGGGGTGCAGTGGAGTAAAGCGTGGGGTGCAGTGGTGTAAAGCGTGTGGTGCAGTGGTGTAAAGAGTGGGGTGCAGTGGAGTAAAGCGTGGGGTGCAGTGGAGTAAAGCGTGGGATGCAGTGGCGTAAAGCGTGGGGTGCAGTGGCGTAAAGCGTGGGGTGCAGTGGTGTAAAGCGTGGGGTGCAGTGGAGTAAAGCGTGGGATGCAGTGGCGTAAAGCGTGGGGTGCAGTGGCGTAAAGCGTGGGGTGCAGTGGCGTAAAGAGTGGGGTGCAGTGGAGTAAAGCGTGGGATGCAGTGGAGTAAAGCGTGTGATGCAGTGGTGTAAAGAGTGAGATGCAGTAGAGTAAAGCGTGGGGTGCAGTGGCGTAAAGCGTGGGATGCAGTGGCGTAAAGCGTGGGGTGCAGTGGCGTAAAGCGTGGGGTGCAGTGGCGTAAAGCGTGGGGTGCAGTGGCGTAAAGCGTGGGATGCAGTGGCGTAAAGCGTGGGATGCAGTGGCGTAAAGCGTGGGGTGCAGTGGCGTAAAGCGTGGGGTGCAGTAGAGTAAAGCGTGGGATGCAGTGGAGTAAAGCGTGGGATGCAGTGGAGTAAAGCGTGGGGTGCAGTGGAGTAAAGCGTGGGGTGCAGTGGTGTAAAGCGTGTGGTGCAGTGGTGTAAAGAGTGGGGTGCAGTGGAGTAAAGCGTGGGGTGCAGTGGAGTAAAGCGTGGGATGCAGTGGCGTAAAGCGTGGGGTGCAGTGGCGTAAAGCGTGGGGTGCAGTGGTGTAAAGCGTGGGGTGCAGTGGAGTAAAGCGTGGGATGCAGTGGCGTAAAGCGTGGGGTGCAGTGGCGTAAAGCGTGGGGTGCAGTGGTGTAAAGAGTGGGGTGCAGTGGAGTAAAGCGTGGGATGCAGTGGAGTAAAGCGTGTGATGCAGTGGTGTAAAGAGTGAGATGCAGTAGAGTAAAGCGTGGGGTGCAGTGGCGTAAAGCGTGGGGTGCAGTGGCGTAAAGAGTGGGGTGCAGTGGCGTAAAGCGTGGGGTGCAGTGGCGTAAAGCGTGGGATGCAGTGGCGTAAAGCGTGGGATGCAGTGGAGTAAAGCGTGGGGTGCAGTGGTGTAAAGAGTGAGATGCAGTAGAGTAAAGCGTGGGATGTAGTGGAGTAAAGCGTGGGATGCAGTGGAGTAAAGCTCGGGGTGCAGTGGAGTAAAGCGTGGGGTGCAGTGGTGTAAAGCGTGGGGTGCAGTGGAGTAAAGCGTGGGATGCAGTGGCGTAAAGCGTGGGATGCAGTGGCGTAAAGCGTGGGGTGCAGTGGAGTAAAGCGTGGGGTGCAGTGGTGTAAAGAGTGGGATGCAGTGGAGTAAAGCGTGGGATGCAGTGGGATGCAGTGGAGTAAAGCATGTGATGCAGTGGTGTAAAGAGTGGGATGCAGTGGAGTAAAGCGTTGGATGCAGTGGAGTAAAGCGTGGGGTGCAGTGGAGTAAAGCGTGGGGTGCAGTGGAGTAAAGCGTGGGGTGCAGTGGAGTAAAGCGTGGGGTGCAGTGGAGTAAAGCGTGTGGTGCAGTGGTGTAAAGAGTGGGATGCAGTAGAGTAAAGCGTGGGGTGCAGTGGCGTAAAGCGTGGGGTGCAGTGGCGTAAAGCGTGGGGTGCAGTGGCGTAAAGCGTGGGGTGCAGTGGTGTAAAGCGTGGGGTGGAGTAAAGCGTGGGGTGCAGTGGCGTAAAGCGTGGGATGCAGTGGCGTAAAGCGTGGGGTGCAGTGGCGTAAAGAGTGGGGTGCAGTGGAGTAAAGCGTGGGATGCAGTGGAGTAAAGCGTGTGATGCAGTGGTGTAAAGAGTGAGATGCAGTAGAGTAAAGCGTGGGGTGCAGTGGCGTAAAGCGTGGGATGCAGTGGCGTAAAGCGTGGGGTGCAGTGGCGTAAAGAGTGGGGTGCAGTGGCGTAAAGCGTGGGGTGCAGTGGCGTAAAGCGTGGGATGCAGTGGAGTAAAGCGTGGGGTGCAGTGGTGTAAAGAGTGAGATGCAGTGGAGTAAAGCGTGGGGTGCAGTGGAGTAAAGCGTGGGATGGAGTGGCGTAAAGCGTGGGATGCAGTGGAGTAAAGCGTGGGGTGCAGTGGCGTAAAGAGTGGGGTGCAGTGGCGTAAAGCGTGGGGTGCAGTGGCGTAAAGCGTGGGATGCAGTGGAGTAAAGCGTGGGATGCAGTGGTGTAAAGCGTGGGATGCAGTGGAGTAAAGCGTGGGGTGCAGTGGCGTAAAGCGTGGGATGCAGTGGAGTAAAGCGTGGGATGCAGTGGCGTAAAGCGTGGGGTGCAGTGGCGTAAAGAGTGGGGTGCAGTGGCGTAAAGCGTGGGGTGCAGTGGCGTAAAGCGTGGGGTGCAGTGGAGTAAAGCGTGGGGTGCAGTGGTGTAAAGCGTGGGATGCAGTGGTGTAAAGCGTGGGATGCAGTGGAGTAAAGCGTGGGATGCAGTGGTGTAAAGCGTGGGGTGCAGTGGAGTAAAGCGTGGGGTGCAGTGGAGTAAAGCGTGGGGTGCAGTGGAGTAAAGCGTGGGATGCAGTGGAGTAAAGCGTGGGATGCAGTGGTGTAAAGCGTGGGATGCAGTGGAGTAAAGCGTGGGATGCAGTGGTGTAAAGCGTGGGGTGCAGTGGAGTAAAGCGTGGGGTGCAGTGGAGTAAAGCGTGGGGTGCAGTGGAGTAAAGAGTGGGATGCAGTGGAGTAAAGAGTGGGATGCAGTGGAGTAAAGCGTGGGGTGCAGTGGAGTAAAGCGTGGGGTGCAGTGGAGTAAAGAGTGGGGTGCAGTGGAGTAAAGAGTGGGATGCAGTGGAGTAAAGAGTGGGATGCAGTGGAGTAAGCGTGGGGTGCAGTGGAGTAAAGCGTGGGGTGCAGTGGAGTAAAGCGTGGGATGCAGTGGAGTAAAGCGTGGGGTGCAGTGGTGTAAAGCGTGGGGTGCAGTGGAGTAAAGCGTGGGGTGCAGTGGAGTAAAGCGTGGGATGCAGTGGAGTAAAGAGTGGGATGCAGTGGTGTAAAGCGTGGGGTGCAGTGGAGTAAAGCGTGGGGTGCAGTGGTGTAAAGCGTGGGATGCAGTGGAGTAAAGCGTGGGATGCAGTGGAGTAAAGCGTGGGGTGCAGTGGTGTAAAGCGTGGGATGCAGTGGAGTAAAGAGTGGGATGCAGTGGAGTAAAGAGTGGGATGCAGTGGTGTAAAGCGTGGGGTGCAGTGGAGTAAAGATTGGGATGCAGTGGAGTAAAGAGTGGGATGCAGTGGTGTAAAGCGTGGGGTGCAGTGGAGTAAAGCGTGGGGTGCAGTGGAGTAAAGCGTGGGGTGCAGTGGTGTAAAGCGTGGGGTGCAGTGGTGTAAAGCATGGGATGCAGTGGAGTAAAGAGTGGGATGCAGTGGAGTAAAGCGTGGGATGCAGTGGTGTAAAGCGTGGGATGCAGTGGCGTAAAGCGTGGGATGCAGTGGTGTAAAGCGTGGGATGCAGTGGTGTAAAGAGTGGGATGCAGTGGAGTAAAGCGTGGGATGCAGTGGAGTAAAGCGTGGGATGCAGTGGTGTAAAGAGTGGGATGCAGTGGTGTAAAGAGTGGGATGCAGTGGAGTAAAGAGTGGGATGCAGTGGAGTAAAGCGTGGGATGCAGTGGAGTAAAGAGTGGGATGCAGTGGAGTAAAGCGTGGGATGCAGTGGTGTAAAGCGTGGGGTGCAGTGGAGTAAAGCGTGGGGTGCAGTGGAGTAAAGAGTGGGATGCAGTGGAGTAAAGCGTGGGATGCAGTGGAGACGTGTTCTCTGGAGTGACAAATCACGCTTCTCTGTCTGCCAATCCGATGGACGAGTCTGGATTTGTGCACAAAGCAGGACCATAAAGACATGGATGAGGAGTTGGGTGTGGAGGAACTGGACTCCTGTACAGTCCTGAGCTCAACCCGATAGAACAGCTTTGGGATGAACTAGAGCGAGACTGAGAGCTTCTCGTCCAATATCAGTGCCGGACCTCACTAATGCGCTTCTAGAAGAATGGTCAAAAATTCCCATAAACACACTCCCAAACCTTGAGGAAAGCCTTCCCAGAAGAGCTGAAGCTGTTATAGCAGCAAAGGCTGGAGCAACTCCTAATCAAACACTACAGATCAGGAATGGGATGTCATTGAAGTTCATGTGCATGTTAAGGCAGACGTCCCAAAACTTTTGGCAATATAGTGTTTCTATCTATCCACCTATCTATCTTCATTTATTTATTTTTCTGGGCCATATATAATGCTATAAATATAATATATATTATAAAAATGCGAGTAACACTTTTTTTTGTCTTTTTTGTCAATTGCTTGATGTTTGTGTTGCAGGTTTAGAGAGAAATTGGGAGTAAAAACCGTAAAAGCGCTGAAGAGGAACAACAACGGTGTGACGCACGCCGCCATAGACATGCTGTGTGCTCTGATGTGTGTAAGTATGATGATGAAAGCGTGACAGATTGACATTAATGCGCAGATCCTGACGTGACGTGTGTGTTTCTGCAGCCGATGCACGATGATTACGACCTGCGGCAGGAGCAGCTGAATAAAGCCTCTCTGCTCTCCTCAAAGAAGTTCCTGGAAAACCTACTGGAGAAATTTATCAGTAATGTGGTGCGTCACGTGTGTGTGTGTGTGTGTGTGTGTGTGTGTGAGTGAGACAGAGAGTGAGACAGAGAGTGAGCGAGTGCTTGACTCAGTGTGAGTGAGTGAGTGAGAGTGAGTGAGTGAGTGAGTGAGTGAGTGCTTGACTCAGTGTGTGTGTGTGTGTGTGTGTGAGTGAGTGAGTGAGTGAGTGAGTGCTTGACTCTGTGTGTGTGTGTGTGTGTGTGTGTGTGTGTGTGTGTGTGTGTGTGTGTGAGTGAGTGAGTGAGTGAGTGAGTGCTTGACTCAGTGTGTGAGTGAGTGAGTGAGTGAGTGCTTGACTCAGTGTGTGTGTGAGTGAGTGAGTGAGTGAGTGAGTGAGTGAGTGCTTGACTCAGTGTGTGTGAGTGAGTGCTTGACTCAGTGTGTGTGAGTGAGTGAGTGAGTGCTTGACTCAGTGTGTGTGTGTGTGTGTGTGTGTGTGTGTGTGTGTGTGTGTGTGTGAGTGAGTGAGTGAGTGAGTGCTTGACTCAGTGTGTGTGTGTGAGTGAGTGAGTGAGTGAGTGAGTGCTTGACTCAGTGTGTGTGTGTGTGAGTGAGTGAGTGAGTGCTTGACTCAGTGTGTGTGTGTGAGTGTGTGAGTGAGTGAGTGAGTGCTTGACTCAGTGTGTGTGTGAGAGTGAGTGAGTGAGTGCTTGACTCAGTGTGTGTGTGTGTGTGTGTGTGTGTGAGTGAGTGAGTGAATGAGTGAGTGCTTGACTCAGTGTGTGTGTGTGAGTGAGTGAGTGAGTGAGTGCTTGACTCAGTGTGTGAGTGAGTGAGTGCTTGACTCAGTGTGTGTGTGTGAGTGAGTGAGTGAGTGAGTGAGTGAGTGCTTGACTCAGTGTGTGTGTGTGTGTGTGTGTGTGTGAGTGAGTGAGTGAGTGAGTGAGTGAGTGAGTGAGTGAGTGCTTGACTGTGTGTGTGTGTGTGTGTGTATGTGAGTGAGTGAGTGCTTGACTCAGTGTGTGTGAGTGAGTGAGTGAGTGAGTGCTTGACTCAGTGTGTGTGTGTGAGTGAGTGAGTGCTTGACTCAGTGTGTGTGTGAGTGAGTGAGTGAGTGCTTGACTCAGTGTGTGTGTGTGAGTGAGTGAGTGCTTGACTCAGTGTGTGTGTGAGTGAGTGAGTGAGTGCTTGACTCAGTGTGTGTGAGTGAGTGAGTGAGTGAGTGAGTGCTTGACTCTGTGTGTGTGTGTGTGTGTGTGTGTGTGTGTGTGTGTGTGTGTGTGTGTGTGTGTGAGTGAGTGAGTGCTTGACTCAGTGTGTGTGAGTGAGTGAGTGAGTGCTTGACTCAGGCTACGTTTACACGTGGATGGCTATTTTCATAAACGGACATTTCTCCCCTCTTCGTTTTCAAAAATAACATCGTGCACACAAACCTGTGTATATGCTGTCAAGAGCATGCCAAACCTGTAGGTGGCAGTGTAACGAGAAGCTCAAGCCCACCTTAGCCAATCAGAATCCCGAAAATAGTCACATTCCGTGACGTCGCTGCCTAAAACTCCGTTTTTCTCTGTTTACATGCAAACGTGCAAACGAAGATTTTCAAAATCTCCACTCTGGCCGGAGTTTTTAGAAAGAATCGGTTTCATTGGCGAATCCTCCGTTTGCGTGTAAACGAAGGGTGCAAACGAAGGGAAATGTCTCCGTTTTTCAAAATAACCATGTACGTGTAAACGGGGCCTCAGTGTGTGTGTGTGAGTGAGTGAGTGCTTGACTCAGTGTGTGTGTGAGTGAGTGAGTGAGTGCTTGACTCAGTGTGTGTGTGTGTGTGAGTGAGTGAGTGCTTGACTCAGTGTGTGTGTGAGTGAGACAGTGAGTGAGTGAGTGAGTGCTTGACTCAGTGTGTGTGTGAGTGAGTGAGTGAGTGAGTGAGTGCTTGACTCAGTGTGTGTGTGTGTGTGTGAGTGAGACAGTGAGTGAGTGAGTGAGTGAGTGCTTGACTCAGTGTGTGTGTGTGTGTGTGTCTCTGAATGCTTGACTCAGTGTGTGTGTGTGTGTGTGTCTCTGAATGCTTGACTCAGTGTGTGTGTGTGTGTGTGTCTCTCTGAGTGCTTGACTCAGTGTGTGTGTGTGTGTCTCTGAATGCTTGACTCAGTGTGTGTGTGTGTGTGTGTCTCTCTGAGTGCTTGACTCAGTGTGTGTGTGTGTGTGTCTCTCTGAGTGCTTGACTCAGTGTGTGTGTCTCTGAGTGCTTGACTCAGTGTGTGTGTGTGTGTGTGTGTGTGTCTCTGAGTGCTTGACTCAGTGTGTGTGTGTCTCCTCAGGATCAGGGCACCGGGGCGTTAGTGATCAGCTCTCTGCTGGACTTCCTGACCTTTGCCCTCTGCGCGCCATACAGCGAGACCACGGAGGGCCAGCAGTTCGACATGTTGCTGGAGATGGCGGCGTCACACGGGCGCACGCTCTTCAAGCTCTTCCAGGTCTGGAGCTGCAGCTTTCATACACACTGCTGTCTCTACGGCGTTCAGTGTTCAGAAGATGTGTTGATGTGTCTGAAAGAGTCTCTTCTGCTCAAAGCTGCATTTATTTGACCAAAAATACAGTAAAAACTGAAATATTATTCCAATGTAAATCATCTGTTTTCTATGTGAATATATAGTAAAGTGTAATTTATTCCTGTGATCAAAGCTGAATGTTCAGCATCATTACTCCAGTCTTCAGTGTCACATGATCCTTCAGAAATCACTCTAATATGATGATTTGATGATCAAGAAATATTTATGATTATTATCAGTGTTGAAAACAGTTGTGCTGCTATATATTATTGTGGAAACTGATACATATTATTCTTCAGGATTCTTTGATGAATTGAAAGTTCAAAAGAACAGCATTTATTTGAAATATAATTTTTTGTAACATTATATGTCTTTATTGCTATTTTTGGTCTATTTAATGCATCCTTGATGTGTATATTTGCGTCTCTCCACAGCATCCCTCCATGGCCATCGTGAAAGGAGCCGGTCTGATCATGAAGGCCATCATTGAGGTGAGACCTGCAGTTCCTGCCGCGTGTTTGTCTGTGTTCCCTATAAGTCTATTAAACTGTGTGTGTGTCAGGAAGGAGATAAGGAGATCGCCACTAAGATGCAGGATCTGGCCCTGAGCGAAGGAGCTTTACCCAGACACCTCCACACCTCCTTGTTCACCGTCAGCGCTGACCAGCGGATGCTCACCAACAGGTCAGGCTCATCACGGTCCACTACAGGACATCACAGTTACACTGCAGGACATCACAGTTACACTGCAGGACATCACTGACCTCTTACACTGCAGGACATCACTGACCTCTTACACTGCAGGACATCACTGACCTCTTACACTGCAGGACATCACTGACCTCTTACACTGCAGGACATCACAGTTACACTGCAGGACATCACAGTTACACTGCAGGACATCACAGACCTCTTACACTGCAGGACATCACAGTTACACTGCAGGACATCACAGTTACACTGCAGGACATCACAGTTACACTGCAGGACATCACAGTTACACTGCAGGACATCACAGTTACACTGCAGGACATCACAGACCTCTTACACTGCAGGACATCACAGTTACACTGCAGGACATCACAGTTACACTGCAGGACATCACTGACCTCTTACACTGCAGGACATCACAGTTACACTGCAGGACATCACAGTTACACTGCAGGACATCACAGTTACACTGCAGGACATCACAGTTACACTGCAGGACATCACAGTTACACTGCAGGACATCACAGACCTCTTACACTGCAGGACATCACAGTTACACTGCAGGACATCACAGTTACACTGCAGGACATCACTGACCTCTTACACTGCAGGACATCACAGTTACACTGCAGGACATCACAGTTACACTGCAGGACATCACAGTTACACTGCAGGACATCACAGTTACACTGCAGGACATCACTGACCTCTTACACTGCAGGACATCACTGACCTCTTACACTGCAGGACATCACAGTTACACTGCAGGACATCACAGTTACACTGCAGGACATCACTGACCTCTTACACTGCAGGACATCACTGACCTCTTAAACTGCAGGACATCACAGTTACACTGCAGGACATCACAGTTACACTGCAGGACATCACTGACCTCTTACACTGCAGGACATCACAGTTACACTGCAGGACATCACTGACCTCTTACACTGCAGGACATCACAGTTACACTGCAGGACATCACAGTTACACTGCAGGACATCACAGTTACACTGCAGGACATCACTGACCTCTTACACTGCAGGACATCACAGTTACACTGCAGGACATCACAGTTACACTGCAGGACATCACTGACCTCTTACACTGCAGGACATCACTCTTAAACTGCAGGACATCACAGTTACACTGCAGGACATCACAGTTACACTGCAGGACATCACTGACCTCTTACACTGCAGGACATCACAGTTACACTGCAGGACATCACTGACCTCTTACACTGCAGGACATCACAGTTACACTGCAGGACATCACAGTTACACTGCAGGACATCACAGTTACACTGCAGGACATCACTGACCTCTTACACTGCAGGACATCACAGTTACACTGCAGGACATCACAGTTACACTGCAGGACATCACTGACCTCTTACACTGCAGGACATCACAGTTACACTGCAGGACATCACAGTTACACTGCAGGACATCACAGTTACACTGCAGGACATCACAGTTACACTGCAGGACATCACAGTTACACTGCAGGACATCACAGTTACACTGCAGGACATCACTGACCTCTTAAACTGCAGGACATCACAGTTACACTGCAGGACATCACAGTTACACTGCAGGACATCACTGACCTCTTACACTGCAGGACATCACAGTTACACTGCAGGACATCACTGACCTCTTACACTGCAGGACATCACAGTTACACTGCAGGACATCACAGTTACACTGCAGGACATCACTGACCTCTTACACTGCAGGACATCACAGTTACACTGCAGGACATCACAGTTACACTGCAGGACATCACAGTTACACTGCAGGACATCACAGTTACACTGCAGGACATCACAGTTACACTGCAGGACATCACAGTTACACTGCAGGACATCACTGACCTCTTACACTGCAGGACATCACAGTTACACTGCAGGACATCACAGTTACACTGCAGGACATCACAGTTACACTGCAGGACATCACTGACCTCTTACACTGCAGGACATCACAGTTACACTGCAGGACATCACAGTTACACTGCAGGACATCACTGACCTCTTACACTGCAGGACATCACAGTTACACTGCAGGACATCACAGTTACACTGCAGGACATCACAGTTACACTGCAGGACATCACTGACCTCTTACACTGCAGGACATCACAGTTACACTGCAGGACATCACAGTTACACTGCAGGACATCACTGACCTCTTACACTGCAGGACATCACAGTTACACTGCAGGACATCACAGTTACACTGCAGGACATCACAGTTACACTGCAGGACATCACAGTTACACTGCAGGACATCACAGTTACACTGCAGGACATCACTGACCTCTTAAACTGCAGGACATCACAGTTACACTGCAGGACATCACAGTTACACTGCAGGACATCACTGACCTCTTACACTGCAGGACATCACAGTTACACTGCAGGACATCACTGACCTCTTACACTGCAGGACATCACAGTTACACTGCAGGACATCACAGTTACACTGCAGGACATCACTGAACTCTTACACTGCAGGACATCACAGTTACACTGCAGGACATCACTGACCTCTTACACTGCAGGACATCACAGTTACACTGCAGGACATCACAGTTACACTGCAGGACATCACAGTTACACTGCAGGACATCACAGTTACACTGCAGGACATCACTGACCTCTTACACTGCAGGACATCACAGTTACACTGCAGGACATCACAGTTACACTGCAGGACATCACAGTTACACTGCAGGACATCACTGACCTCTTACACTGCAGGACATCACAGTTACACTGCAGGACATCACAGTTACACTGCAGGACATCACTGACCTCTTACACTGCAGGACATCACAGTTACACTGCAGGACATCACAGTTACACTGCAGGACATCACAGTTACACTGCAGGACATCACTGACCTCTTACACTGCAGGACATCACAGTTACACTGCAGGACATCACAGTTACACTGCAGGACATCACAGTTACACTACAGGACATCACTGAC
Source organism: Abramis brama (assembly GCA_022829085.1). NCBI lineage: Eukaryota > Metazoa > Chordata > Actinopteri > Cypriniformes > Leuciscidae > Abramis > Abramis brama. The sequence goes on along the minus strand of CM040788.1, from coordinate 31,774,975 downwards.
CTCTTACACTGCAGGACATCACTGACCTCTTACACTGCAGGACATCACAGTTACACTGCAGGACATCACAGTTACACTGCAGGACATCACTGACCTCTTACACTGCAGGACATCACAGTTACACTGCAGGACATCACAGTTACACTGCAGGACATCACTGACCTCTTACACTGCAGGACATCACAGTTACACTGCAGGACATCACAGTTACACTGCAGGACATCACTGACCTCTTACACTGCAGGACATCACAGTTACACTGCAGGACATCACAGTTACACTGCAGGACATCACTGACCTCTTACACTGCAGGACATCACAGTTACACTGCAGGACATCACAGTTACACTGCAGGACATCACAGTTACACTGCAGGACATCACTGACCTCTTACACTGCAGGACATCACAGTTACACTGCAGGACATCACTGACCTCTTACACTGATAATCCCCTTTCTCTCACAGACAGCTGAGTCGACATCTGGTGGGCTTGTGGACGGCAGAAAACCCCATTGCCTTGAACCTCCTGAAGAGGATTCTGGTGAGCCGGACGAGTGGTCTACTAGGGCTGTCAAATAAAAATTAGAATTTCGATTATTCGTTGATAAAAAATAAATAAAAAAACCCTGCATATTCGAATGCAAAAACCGTGCATTCAAATTGCTGGTGTGTCGAGAGCTGCGCGAGACATGATGATGACTTCACTGGCGCGGTGTTTCTGTTAGCTTATCCAGTACAGCAGGTGCGGCTGCGTTGCTAATGTGAAAAATGGCGGGAAAAGGTTCTTCCTGCTGACAAAATCCTCTCAGTTGGAGGCAAAAATGGTGCAAAGACACACTTGACCAAACCATCAGTCAGAGCTAAGTGTGTGTGTGTGTGTGTGAGTGTGCGTTTCATCAGCTGAAACACTGTCAACAGAGTGTGAAAGCGCTCAGCACTCGCTCAGATCAAGAGCGTCTGGTGTTTTTGATGAATATGTAGAGAGTAGAAGTGAGTGTTTCTGAATGTCAGTTTGCTGTTGTGTGTTCATGTAGTTCATTACGCTGTGTGTTTAAGTGTGTTTTCTCAGGTTACTGATGCACAGTTTTATGCACTATTGTAACAATTGTCCTTGCATGTACATTAAGGAAATTATATTTTATTTAAGAACAATTGTTTCAAAAGTTAATGCACTTTAAAAAGTGAATGTCATTTCATTTCAATAAAAGATGCGATGCTTTGGTTTATATTTGCTTATTGCGCTCGCTTGCGCCCTCTTGTGGACACAGGAGACAATACAGCACTTTTATCCTCTAACATTAAAGGGGACATATCATGAAAATCTGACTTTTCCCGTGTGTAAGTGCTATAATCGGTGCTTCTACCAACACGGAAAACGTGAAAAGTGAAACCCAGTAACTTTGTTCTGGTGAGTCTTTCTCTGCAAGCATGTAAAAAATAAGTCGATCAGATTTCGCTCTCCTTCTGACGTATGAAGAGGATCTTATTATAATATTCCCGGCCCTTAATCTGCACGTTTACACACACCAGCCGACATTTGGTTCCGCGAGCGACAGCAGAGACCAGTTCTAACGCACTGATGAAGATCCAGCAAAGCCTGAAGCTGTTCTGTGGTTGAGCTCAGACGAGCACTGAACACTATTGACCAGAACATGTCACCGCTGTCTTATAAAGACCTCAGGAACTGTGGACACTTGTGGAGAAGTTAAACATGATGATGAGATGATCAGTGTAACTCCACAACAACTACAGAAATGTCTCCACTAACATTCAGAAGCTCTTCCTGAGTCTCTCCGTAAGGCTGCACTCGCTCCTGGTGATTCTGGGATTCTGGATGAGTGAGATTGGCCTGTTCTGTTATTGCCGGAGTTTCTGAAGCTCGTGTAAAGACTCCGCCCTCTTCTGGCCGGAGGCGGAGCTAAAGCTCATTTGCATTTAAAGGGACACACACATAAACCGCGTGTTTTTGCTCACACCCAAAAAAGGTGCAAATTTGACAAGCTCTAATAAATGATCTGGGGGGAATTTTAAGCTGAAATTTCACAGACACATTATGAGGACACCAGAGATTTATCTTACATCTTGTGAAAAGGGGCATAATATGTCACCTTTAAGTATTGCCTTTAAAATTCGAATATAATTTGAATTTTGCTAATATTTGAGAAAGAAATTCAAATTTAGCTTTCAGCCATTTTGACAGCCCTAGTGTGCACAGTTATGAATAGTTTCTTGTGAAAGTGTCACAGAAAGCTTTAACTCTGTGTCTGTGCTCAGCCCACGGGTCTGCTGGCGTATCTGGACAGCCCTGACCCTGTGCCGGAGAAGGACGTCGATAGGATGCACATACGGGACAATGTCAAGATTGCCACGGTATAATGATGATCAGCTGTTATTCTCAAATGTCCTCTTTTAGTGCTGTAAATGCATGAATGACTATATTTCTGCAGGACCAGTTCGGGAGGAATAAAGTGCCCGAGTGGCAGCGTCTGGCAGGTAAGGCTGCGAAAGAGGTCGAGAAGTTCGCCAAGGAGAAGGCCGACCTCGTGCTGGTGCACTGGAGAGACAAGATGGGCATCGCTCAGAAGGAGGTGAGTGACCTCTGACCTCTGACCTGCTGTCCTCTGCTCTGCGCTGCTGGTTTGCTGTAAATGCTAGGCATGTCCACTGCACAAGGCTGGGCTTTTTCCATCTTTGACCATCTCGCTGGTTTTTCATTTGTCTGAGATGTTGTGAGAGCGTGTAGTGCATCTGAGTACAAACTCTGTTGGGTTTTCTCTCTGTAATCTTCTGGCTCTGGAATGGTTTATTAATAATTAATGCTCGCACCTTTGCACACTTCTTGACATGGATTGCTCGTGTTCTGATTGGCCGACTAAACATCTGTCAGCTGTGCCTTTCTGTATCTGATTCATGTTCAGAATTTCACAGGGAAAAAACTAATTACAGATGCACTGATCTAAAAATCTGATTAAAATTATAGCTAATACCAAAAATCTATATAAAATATAAATAAAAATATAAATAATTAGTGTTAGCATTATAGGTGTTTATAAAATGTAAGTTTAAGTGAGCGTTAGACGACGGCAGGGTAAATGTGCATTAACCGATGCTGATAGATTAATAATTCTGTTATTTAACAATAAGCCGTATGATAACAATAGACTGTGCATCCTGTAAATAAATTACACCAAAACAACACCACCGCCTACACTGGGTCATTTAAGCATGTCATCTAATGTTATTCCCGAGAATAATAATTCTGGGCAGTGATGTTTGTTTTGCTGATATGAATCATTTTCTGCAGCTTTGGAATCATGAGCATGAGTTACAAACTGATCCTCATCATAATTTCTTCGCTCTTGAGCCTCCAATCACACAATTTCATGCATTTGCCTTGTTGAAATTGAAGCCATGTTCGTTATGAACATCTAGTATTCAGCAGTGTGATTGGTTGACCTCAGGACCAATAACCTCTCTTATCTCTGCCCCCCCACCGGCTCTTATTGTGGTTTCTGCTGTCAATCAATGCAGCAGGACAGGAATAACCTGGTGAGTAGCATTATCCAATCAGAGACCTCCACCTCTGTTAGACCCTCCCCTTCTCATGTCACTCACTTTATCATGTCACATGGGTTTATTCTGCTGTTACACATGTATTAGATCAGTGTGTTGACATCCGTGTCTCTTCTCAGGACGGCATATTTATATGCGTTTATAGCAGGATCATAACTTCATATCATATGTGCTTGATTTCACCGCTCTAGTGTCGTCTGCACTATCCTTACATCCCTGTGTCTATTATTCATATGAAGTCGTTGTCTTATAAACCAATATTGCGCCACTGCAGTAATTCTGTCGCACTGATTGTAGAACGCAAACCAGAAGCCGGTCATCCTGAGGAAGAGACGGCAGCGGATCAAGATCGAGTCCAACTGGGAGCTGTTTTACTACAGGTACACTCGCCGTTTTACTCAAACTAGAAGCCCTGATATTCTCACAGCGAAGTTCTTAACCGTTCTTCACTCAGAGGTAGAACGACGTTTGAAACCCCTTTCAGTGATGAACTGTTAGCGAAGATCATCACGATGCTGATCAGCGACGCTTACATGAATATGTAAATATGTGCTGCACTTTCCTCTCAGTAACTGAATAAACACAATAAAACTGAGAGAACAGCGGTTCAGAAAGCATCAGATCACAGAGATGTGGATGTTTGATCAGATCTGAGATTCAGATCTTCAGTCATGCTTATTTATACAGCTTTAATGTGATTAATGTGATTAATGTCATTTATACAGCACTTTATACAATAGATGCTTTAAAACAGCAGCTTTACAGAATTAAACATGAACAACAGTGTCCGAGTCTCTTTCAGCTTCAGTTTCTCTCAGTGTGTTCATGTTTTTACTCACGACCGACTGAACAGAGTTACACCTCAAAGAAGGCGGAGCCTCAGAGCCACACCCACCTATTACATCAGCACCACACGGTCCAATGGGAGCTCAGAGGCGTTTATCGGAGCAAACACTTAGACAAGCTGTTTCAAACTCCGTAAACAAACCAAGCAAACTTCGTTTTGGCCTGATTTTGTTGGAAATTAAAGCTGCCGTCGGCAACATTTTTTTGATCAAATTCAGTGAAATTGACACTATAATCCGACAGAACAACATAAATAAGGTGGTTTTAGAAAAAAACCCGAGCTTCTAACTCCACCTGGAGCGTGTTATTTGTTTTGCAAAAATCCACCGCTCCCGTCTCATCGGGTCCAATCAGCGCCGGGGGGTGTGAGATCTGACTGTCAATCACAGTTCGTGCACACGCCACAGATCCCCCCTCCCTCACGCAGACGCGCACGTTACAATATCACATGCACACGACATGCCTGAAGTTCACCTGAAGATTGTAGGAAGCGTGATGGCGGAGAGAAAATCTACTAACAAGCTTCCAATTCCTCGGTTATTGCTATCTATGGATAGATTAGCCAGGGCAGCCTACCTCCGAGTCCATGGTGTTGATCGATGCTGAAGAGACGGACGCGTTCACAGAAAATCAGGTACTCACGCACTGACGATGGGCGGGTGCTCGTTGGTAGTGGGGGAGGGGCATGAGAGTTGTAAACATTCAAAATTTTGGCTAAGTCCACTCAATCTGCCAGACTTGCCGACTGCAGCTTTAAGTGTATGACTTCAATCTAAATTTATTTATAAAGCACAATAAAAACAACGATGGTTGACCATTGTGCTGAACAATATAATTTAAAAGAAAAACGAAAAAGCAGAAACATAAAACAATATGACAATAAGACACAAATACACAAATGTTAAGGAAAAAAAACATTTGAAACTCAGCGATTATAAGCCTTCTCGAAGAGATTGGTTTTTAATTTTGCTTTATAAAGTGATTCTGATGTGATTAATCTAAAAGGGCCGGCTATGGCCAAAGCCCAGTCACCCTCAGCCTAGATCTAGGGACCACTAAGGGTGTATTCACACCAGGAAAGTCCGCTAGTTCACTTGCTTTTGGAAGAAATGTAATATGTTCTATATGTTTGCATTTAATTATATTTATAGAATCTTAGAAATATGATGGTAGTTAGAAGAATGTAGTGTCGATCGATACATAACCTTATGAATATATGTGCATGGGAATAAATAATTGTTAAAGACAATTGATTCCTTTTTGTCTCTTATTCAGTATTAGGAAATTGTTTGCCACCACACTTCGGTCCGGACCAAATACAGTGTTGATTTTTTGTTTGTTTGGTGTGGTTCGCTTTCACACTGGCCTTTTCCCAAGAGAACCAAAATGTGTAAACAAAACCACACGTGTGCTAAGGTCATTCATTCATTGGACAGAAATTCTGAAGCAGGGAAAAGCAGGAAGTGCAAAAACAGGCTAATCATGGAGATCTTTCGTAGTGCAATTTTTCTTCTTGACTGATTTGGTGTTATCAGCTACTAACGCAATATGAAGAAACTTATGAGCATCATATGATACAATGACGAAGATGTGCTGCAAGACGGTTCCAGCAGAGAGAACATGCTCTTCACTGATGAATTTCAAATATTATTAAAAACAAGTGAACAGTCAGTAATAAAATAAGAACAAATACACAAATTACAAGCAGAGATGAATACTAAATAACAAAGTTACAAAGTCTAACAGTATTCAGTATACAGAAATTAATAATTAAGCCTAAAAGTAAAATAACACTATCTGTTCACTGTATAAATAAAAAAGTTTCATCTATGCTAAAGCTGTATTTTGTTGTTTTATTAACATTAACGACACAGACAGCCGCAGGAATATTAGGCTGCTGTCACTTTAAGGCCGAATGCACAGACCGAAAAATCTGACGAACATCTGGTTTCTTTTTCAACTGTTCACTTATGACATAACCCAGAGAATACTTGCTGAGATGGGTATTTAGATGAATTTTTTAAAATAATTTTGTGTGCATGTGTCCGTTCAAGGGCAAGGAAACGCAAGAGTTTGGGTTAGGTTTTCGCCGCCTCTTCTGCCTTTAAAATGGGGCAGCTGGTCCGTACGGATCAAATGGTAAATGGTTATGGTAAATGGCGCAGTGGTTTCTGCAATTGGGTCGGGTCATGTTTACACCTAAACGAACCGTGCCAGAGTTGGTTTGGAATCGGACCGAGGGCACCTCTTCAGCTGGGTCACGTACGAGTATTTGGGTCCGCACTTGAGTGCGATCACTGTATCACACCTGACCAAAAGATCCGCACCAACGGGGGAAACCAACTTAAGTTTGATTCAATCGATCCAAACAAGACCGGTGTGAATACACCCTAAGAGTTTCTGATTTGATGACCTTAAACCTCTAGCTGGAGTGTTTATACTCAAAAGGTCAGAGAGATAAGAAGGTGTGTTGCGATATGAGATTCTGTGTGTGCAGGTTTCAGTGTGTTTTCCCTGTGTGTGTGTGCAGGTTTCAGCAGGATCACGCGCGCTCGAACCTCATCTGGAACCTGAAGACGCGAGAGGAGCTGCGGGACGCTCTGGAGGGAGAGATGCGCGGCTTCAGTGTGGACCGCGAGCTGGGCAGCGCCAGCGTCATCGCCTGGAACCACCAGGAGTTCGAGGTCTGACCCATCGAGTTACTGAACACACTCTAGAGTCTCACTGTATCAATGAACACTCTCTAGAGTCTCACTGTATCACTGAACACACTCTAGAGTCTCACTGTATCACTGAACACACTCTAGAGTCTCACTGTATCACTGAACACACTCTAGAGTCTCACTGTATCACTGGACACACTCTAGAGTCTCACTGTATCACTGAACACACTCTAGAGTCTCACTGTATCACTGAACACTCTAGAGTCTCACTGTATCACTGAACACTCTCTAGAGTCTCACTGTATCACTGAACACTCTCTAGAGTCTCACTGTATCACTGGACACTCTAGAGTCTCACTGTATCACTGAACACTCTAGAGTCTCACTGTATCACTGACACTCTCTAGAGTCTCACTGTATCACTGAACACTCTAGAGTCTCACTGTATCACTGAACACTCTCTACTGTCTCACTGTATCACTGAACACTCTAGAGTCTCACTGTATCACTGAACACACTCTAGAGTCTCACTGTATCTCTGAACACACTCTAGAGTCTCACTGTATCACTGAACACACTCTAGAGTCTCACTGTATCACTGGACACACTCTAGAGTCTCACTGTATCACTGAACACACTCTAGAGTCTCACTGTATCTCTGAACACACTCTAGAGTCTCACTGTATCACTGAACACACTCTAGAGTCTCACTGTATCTCTGAACACACTCTAGAGTCTCACTGAACACACTCTAGAGTCTCACTGTATCTCTGAACACACTCTAGAGTCTCACTGTATCACTGAACACACTCTAGAGTCTCACTGTATCTCTGAACACACTCTAGAGTCTCACTGTATCACTGGACACTCTAGAGTCTCACTGTATCACTGGACACTCTAGAGTCTCACTGTATCACTGAACACTCTCTACTGTATCACTGAACACACTAGAGTCTCACTGTATCCCTGAACACTCTCTAGAGTCTCACTGAATCACTGGACACTCTAGAGTCTCACTGTATCACTGAACACTCTCTACTGTATCACTGAACACACTCTAGAGTCTCACTGTATCACTGGACACACTCTAGAGTCTCACTGTATCACTGAATACACTCTAGAGTCTCACTGTATCACTGAATACACTCTAGAGTCTCACTGTATCACTGAACACTCTAGAGTCTCACTGTATCACTGAACACTCTCTACTGTATCACTGGACACACTCTAGAGTCTCACTGTATCACTGAATACACTCTAGAGTCTCACTGTATCACTGAACACTCTCTACTGTATCACTGAACACACTCTAGAGTCTCACTGTATCACTGAACACTCTCTAGAGTCTCACTGAATCACTGGACACTCTCTACTGTATCACTGAACACACTCTAGAGTCTCACTGTATCACTGAACACTCTCTACTGTATCACTGAACACACTCTAGAGTCTCACTGTATCACTGAATACACTCTAGAGTCTCACTGTATCACTGAACACTCTAGAGTCTCACTGTATCACTGGACACTCTCTACTGTATCACTGAACACACTCTAGAGTCTCACTGTATCACTGAACACTCTAGAGTCTCACTGTATCACTGGACACTCTCTACTGTATCACTGAACACACTCTAGAGTCTCACTGTATCACTGAATACACTCTAGAGTCTCACTGTATCACTGAACACTCTCTAGAGTCTCACTGAATCACTGGACACTCTCTACTGTATCACTGAACACACTCTAGAGTCTCACTGTATCACTGAACACTCTCTACTGTATCACTGAACACACTCTAGAGTCTCACTGTATCACTGAATACACTCTAGAGTCTCACTGTATCACTGAACACTCTAGAGTCTCACTGTATCACTGGACACTCTAGAGTCTCACTGTATCACTGAACACTCTAGAGTCTCACTGTATCACTGAACACACTCTAGAGTCTCACTGTATCACTGAACACTCTCTAGAGTCTCACTGAATCACTGGACACTCTCTACTGTATCACTGAACACACTCTAGAGTCTCACTGTATCACTGAACACTCTCTACTGTATCACTGAACACACTCTAGAGTCTCACTGTATCACTGAATACACTCTAGAGTCTCACTGTATCACTGAACACTCTAGAGTCTCACTGTATCACTGGACACTCTAGAGTCTCACTGTATCACTGAACACTCTCTACTGTATCACTGAACACACTCTAGAGTCTCACTGTATCACTGAATACACTCTAGAGTCTCACTGTATCACTGAACACTCTAGAGTCTCACTGTATCACTGGACACTCTAGAGTCTCACTGTATCACTGAACACTCTCTACTGTATCACTGAACACACTCTAGAGTCTCACTGTATCACTGAACACTCTAGAGTCTCACTGTATCACTGAACACACTCTAGAGTCTCACTGTATCACTGAACACACTCTAGAGTCTCACTGTATCACTGAACACTCTCTACTGTATCACTGAACACACTCTAGAGTCTCACTGTATCACTGAATACACTCTAGAGTCTCACTGTATCACTGAACACTCTAGAGTCTCACTGTATCACTGGACACTCTAGAGTCTCACTGTATCACTGAACACTCTAGAGTCTCACTGTATCACTGAACACTCTCTACTGTATCACTGAACACACTCTAGAGTCTCACTGTATCACTGAATACACTCTAGAGTCTCACTGTATCACTGAACACTCTAGAGTCTCACTGTATCACTGGACACTCTAGAGTCTCACTGTATCACTGAACACTCTCTACTGTATCACTGAACACACTCTAGAGTCTCACTGTATCACTGAACACTCTCTAGAGTCTCACTGTATCACTGAACACACTCTAGAGTCTCACTGTATCTCTGAACACACACTAGAGTCTCACTGTATCACTGAACACTCTAGAGCAGGGGTCGGCAAGTAACTTTGGCCGCGGGCCAATATTTTTTTTAGCCAGTAGATGGCGGGCCAGCTACACAGAGTAGGCCTATGGATACAAATTAAATACTCTTATATACTGTAGGCCTATAATCGCGGAATATGATGGGTCCGTCACCGTCCGTGGATTATTCGTTCAATCGTGTGTTTTTTTCAAATTAAAACCAAAAATAAAAAGATGAAAAACGACTTGTTTTTCCATTATTTATTTCCTGAACTAAAATGAAAAAAACGAATAACGACGGGTTTTCTGATTTTCTGATTGTGCTCAGATCAAAAATAGAAAAAATTAACAAATTTTATTTTGAATTTAACAGGCATGATATATCAAGGAAATCATTTTAAACAGATCAAGTACTATTGTGGTAACAGATTACAGCCATTTTAATAAAGGTGTGAATATGCCTCATATAATATAATATATAATCATGCCTCATTCGCTTACAGTCCGACTTTTGAACTTTATTCCTTTTTTTATTATTATTATTTATTCGGGACACACACATACACACCTAAGGTTTAAGGAGGTCTGCGCGGGACTGTTTTTTTCCGTCCCGCTCCCACAAGGTTCTATTCAGCAACCGCTTAATATACACTCTGTGTTCACCCGCTTTATTTCCCGACCTGATGGGTCCGCACAATTTAGATCTCGTTTCCATAATCTCACATTCAAATGTCTCTAACGGAAAGAAGGAGATTAAGTAGCCTATAATAATTATAAATGCTATACAAAAATTGGGTTTGTGTCAATATAAATATTAGGCTATTTTAACATTGTACTGTCAGCAGAGAAAAAAAATGCCACAGGAAAAATTTATGAAATATAAATAACATAAATTGAATAGGACAAAGCCTCAATTTCAAAGCAACATAAACGAAAATCATATTGCCCTACTGACAAATGAAGTAGGCTATTTTCTACCGAACTATTTCAAACATCCTTGCAAAAAAAGAATGTTGTTGTTGACTGACAATGGTTTCAGTACCAAACAGCTCCTCAGAGCTCGGTGTACAGGTGGTCAGAATTAAGTGCGGATACGCTGTCAAAAGATGTCGGGAGTGGGCTATTGTCAGTCAGACCGCCCGCTCCTTCCAAAGTACACCAGAGTTCTGACCGCTACCGTCTTTTCACGAGCGAATGGACACAAAGTGGTCAAGCGTATAACTAGACGCGGCAGGCGCGAATTTGACGCGCTATTCGCGTCCAGTGTGAACGCACAGTTAAACTTTAAAATGTAATCCCGCGCCGCATGATTCCCTATGTGCGTTTCACACAGTATGCGGCGGTGAAATCGCCGCGCGAATACGGCTTTTCTCAAGTAGTGGAAGAGTTTTGTGCAGCATTTAGGACTTCCAAAATAATCCGGCGGGCCAGAAAATATTGCTGGCGGGCCAGTTTTGGCCCGCGGGCCGCCAGTTGTCGTTCCCTGCTCTAGAGTCTCACTGTATCACTGGACACACTCTAGAGTCTCACTGTATCACTGAACACTCTAGAGTCTCACTGTATCACTGAACACTCTAGAGTCTCACTGTATCACTGAACACACTCTAGAGTCTCACTGAACACACTCTAGAGTCTCACTGTATCACTGAACACTCTAGAGTCTCACTGTATCACTGAACACACTCTAGAGTCTCACTGTATCACTGAACACTCTAGAGTCTCACTGTATCACTGAACACTCTAGAGTCTCACTGTATCACTGAACACACTCTAGAGTCTCACTGAACACACTCTAGAGTCTCACTGTATCACTGAACACTCTAGAGTCTCACTGTATCACTGAACACACTCTAGAGTCTCACTGTATCACTGAACACACTAGAGTCTCACTGTATCACTGGACACACTCTAGAGTCTCACTGTATCACTGAACACTCTAGAGTCTCACTGTATCACTGGACACACTCTAGAGTCTCACTGAACACACTCTAGAGTCTCACTGTATCACTGAACACACTAGAGTCTCACTGTATCACTGAACACTCTAGAGTCTCACTGTATCACTGAACACTCTCTAGAGTCTCACTGAACACACTCTAGAGTCTCACTGTATCACTGAACACACTAGAGTCTCACTGTATCACTGAACACTCTAGAGTCTCACTGTATCACTGAACACTCTCTAGAGTCTCACTGTATCACTGGACACACTCTAGAGTCTCACTGAACACACTCTAGAGTCTCACTGTATCACTGAACACTCTAGAGTCTCACTGTATCACTGAACACACTCTAGAGTCTCACTGAACACACTCTAGAGTCTCACTGTATCACTGAACACTCTAGAGTCTCACTGTATCACTGAACACACTCTAGAGTCTCACTGAACACACTCTAGAGTCTCACTGTATCACTGAACACTCTCTAGAGTCTCACTGAACACACTCTAGAGTCTCACTGTATCACTGAACACACTCTAGAGTCTCACTGTATCACTGAACACTCTAGAGTCTCACTGTATCACTGAACACACTCTAGAGTCTCACTGAACACACTCTAGAGTCTCACTGTATCACTGAACACACTCTAGAGTCTCACTGAACACACTCTAGAGTCTCACTGTATCACTGAACACACTCTAGAGTCTCACTGTATCACTGAACACACTCTAGAGTCTCACTGTATCACTGAACACACTAGAGTCTCACTGTATCACTGGACACACTCTAGAGTCTCACTGTATCACTGAACACACTCTAGAGTCTCACTGTATCACTGAACACACTCTAGAGTCTCACTGTATCACTGAACACACTCTAGAGTCTCACTGTATCACTGAACACACTAGAGTCTCACTGTATCACTGAACACACACTCTAGAGTCTCACTGTATCACTGAACACTAATGTATAAACCCTGTGGAACTGTGTTCAGGTGAAGTACGAGTGCCTCTCTGATGAGATTAGGATCGGGGATTATTACCTGCGTTTGCTGCTGGAGGAAGATGAGAACGACGAGTCCGGTGCCATTAAGAGATCGTATGTTTCTGAACTCTCTCGAGCTTCTTCATTAGAGGTCGACCGATATATCGGGTGATGTTAATTATCACCATTGGCCTGTGTGTATTTCAGTTTGGCTGATGTGTAGGGAGCAGGACTTTTATTTTGGCATCTAAAATTTTTCATATTAATTTTCAAATTAATTTAATCTAATTTAGCACATATTATGCATAGTGCTGGGCAACGATTAATCGCATCCAAAATAAAAGTTTGTGTTTACATAATATATGTGTGTACTGTGTATAATTATTTTGTATATAAAAATACCCACACACACATTATATATACATATATATATATATATGTGTATATATTCAAGAAAAATTTATTTATATAAAATATATATATAATATAAATTATAGATAAATATATACTTACAGTATATACATGCTAATATTTCTTAAATGTATACATGCATGTGTGTGTGTGTGTGTGTGTGTATATATATATATTGGTCACACTGCTCTGTTAGAAATCTCATCGGCTATCAACACATTAAATATCAGTCGACCTCTGTTCTACACAAAGGCTCTGAATAATTGTGATCTGATGTTTAATACCCTGATGTCTGTGTCTTCAGGTATGAGTTTTTTAACGAGCTGTACCACCGGTTCCTGCTGACGCCTAAAGTGGGCATGAAGTGTCTGTGTCTGCAGGCGCTCGCCATCGTCTACAGCAAGTGCTCTGAGGAGATCGGGCCCTTCGCCGACACCAAGTACATCGTGGGCATGCTGGACCGGGTCAGTGCTCAGGGTTCAGTGTGTGTAATGTTCTGCTGGACTGGGTCAGTGTGTGTAATGTTTTGCTGGACCGGGTCAGTGTGTGTAATGTTCTGCTGGACCGGGTCAGTGCTCAGGGATTCAGGGTTCAGTGTGTGTAATGTTCTCTTCTGAATGATGGTGAACTGCGTCAGTGTGTGTGTGTTTGTGTCATCTTTCTTCTGTGAATCTCCAGTGTACAGACAAGCTGGAGAGAGACAGACTCATCCTGTTCCTCAACAAACTCATTCTCAACAAGGTGAGGATCATGTCAGGCCTTGATGGTGTCAAATCATCACAAAGCTACACATACATACAAACATACCCATAACACACACACACACACACACACATATATATATATGTATATGTATGTTTATTGGTGTTTCTTCAATCTCTCAAGGGTTGATTTCAACTTCTTTCCTTTTGTTATATGAAGGAAACTTGTCTTGTCTTTCTCATGCATACATTATTTATTTTGCTTATATAATGCTTATATGTAGATTTTATCATTTAAACATTGATTTAGACCCAACATTTTAATCTTAAGCATTGAAAATCCACAATGAACATATGAAGTATTACATTACTGCAAACTATATTAATCTAAACAAGTGAAATAATTATTAAAAAAATAATATTAATTTTGTTTCTATTTATTAATTTTGAAATTAAATACAGCTGTCCCACAGTTGTGGCGTCATTTCACCAATAATAACAATTTTTTTATATTTTTTTTACCCCTAGTATTGTTTTATCATAAGCCAGTGTACTTGTGTACCAGACGGCAGCATCAGCGAAGAGCTTGAGAGGGAATATGAGATGTGATGATCTGTGAATATTTGTGAATATGTTTTATTGAGCATGTTTCTTTGCTCATGCTTCAACCATTCCTGTTCTGACAGAAAAATGTGAAGGACATCATGGACTCGAATGGAGTGCGTATATTAGTGGACCTGCTGACGCTCGCTCACCTTCACACCAACAGAGCCACCGTACCACTGCAGGTGTGTGTGTGTGTGTGTGTGAGTGTGTTCAAACTAGCAGGCAGTAACATTTCTTTTTTAAAGACTTTTATCAGAAAAAAAAAATGTATGGCGGTTTCTACTAAAATCTGAAAATCTGTAACTGTTTTACACACTGATAATAATCATAAATGTTTCTTGAGCATCAAATCATCATATTAGAGTGATTTCTGAAGGATCATGTGACACTGAAGACTGGAGTAATGATGCTGAACATTCAGCTTTGATCACAGGAATAAATTACACTTTACTGTATATTCACAGAGGAAACAGCTGATTTACATTAGAATAATATTTCACTGTTTTTATTGTGTTTCTGATGCTCTCCTCCAGAGTAACGTGTTGGAGGCTTCTCCAGATATGAAGCGAGAGAGTGAGAAGGAGTGGTACTTCGGGAACGCAGATAAAGAGAGGAGAGGCCCGTTCAGCTACGAGGAGGTGCTGTATCTCTCAGGAGAGTGTGTGAGGATCGGCTGACCCCTGACCCCTGACCTCTGACCTCTGCCCTGTGACCCGCAGATGCAGGCGTTCTGGCGCACGGGCGAGCTGACGGCTAAGACCCGCTGCTGGGCGCAGGGCATGGAAGGGTGGCGCCCCCTACAGGCCGTCCCGCAGCTGAAGTGGAGCCTGATGGCCTCGGGGACGCCCGTGATGAACGAGAGCGACCTGGCCACTCTCATACTCAACATGCTCATCACCATGTGCTCGTACTTCCCCAGCAGGTGCGCACACACACACACACACACACACACACACACACACACACACACTCAAGCCAAGTCACCTTTATTTACACAGCGCTTTTTATAATACAGATTGTATCAAAGCAGCTTCACAGTGATAACATGAAAATAATACAACAAAGTTTGTTTCTAGAAGAAAACTGCGTCATCGTCCACCCTGAGTAAAGCCGGGTTCAGACTGCTCGATTTAGGCTCGCCGACAGGTTTAGAGAGATCGCCGACAAATGCCCGAAATCACAGGCAAATCGGTGCTCGTTCACGCGAGTGACAGTCACGCAGTGAAAGAGCAAAGACGCGATCTGAGAGAATATTCGGCATGCTGAATATCTGGACCTTATTACACATAACACCTGGATAACACCTGGATTATACATAACAGTTTCAGTCTTGCGAGAGCTCCGGTCCGCACGCGTGATCTCGCGTTATTTCCTTATCACTTCTCGCGTGTTCGGTTGTGAAACGTCGTTTGCAGACCAGACAGAAGTTGTCGGCGATTCTTTCTTTTGTAAAGGCGTGCAGTGTGAACACACCAGAGGCTGCTGTTACCCCGGATAGGCACGCAGTGTGAAAAGAACAGTGACCCGACTACTTTGAAAACCGTGCAGTGTGAACTTGGCATAAGGCAGATCAATAATATTGTTGAATATTAAATGTCCCCAACTAAGCAAGTCAAAAGCCGAGGCAACAGTGGAGGAACCAGAACTCCATCAGTGACAGAATGGAGAATAAACCTCGGGAGAACCCAGACTCAGTCGCTCAGCTCTCCTCTGGCCAACCAGCGGACTGTGTGTGATTATGATCCAGGCAGCGTTACAGGTCAGAGGTCAGAGTGGATCAGAACATTCAGAATATTGTCCAGTTCCATCTGGGTGGAAGTCGGAGTCACGCCGGGTATGCTGGGAATCAGAGCCGATGGCTGAGGCCTTCACAGGGCTGATGAGGAGTGTGTGTGTGTGTGTGTGTGTGTGTGTGTGTGTGTGTGAGCAGGCGCAGGTCCACCATCTGATCTGGAGTGTGTGTGTGTGTGTGTGTGTGTGTGTGTGTGTGTGTGTGTGAGCAGGCGCAGGTCCACCATCTGATCTGGAGTGTGAGTGTGAGTGTGTGTGTGTGTGTGTGTGTGTGTGTGTGTGTGTGTGTGTGTGTGTGTGTGTGTGTGAGCAGGCGCAGGTCCACCATCTGATCTGGAGTGTGTGTGTGTGTGTGTGTGTGTGTGTGTGAGCAGGCGCAGGTCCACCATCTGATCTGGAGTGTGTGTGTGTGTGTGTGTGTGTGAGCAGGCGCAGGTCCACCATCTGATCTGGAGTGTGTGTGTGTGTGTGTGTGTGTGTGTGTGTGTGTGTGAGCAGGCGCAGGTCCACCATCTGATCTGGAGTGTGTGTGTGTGTGTGTGTGTGTGTGTGTGTGAGCAGGCGCAGGTCCACCATCTGATCTGGAGTGTGAGTGTGTGTGTGTGTGTGTGTGTGTGTGTGTGTGTGAGGAATAAACAGAAAGACTAACATTAGCGTAGATGCCATTCATCTTCTGAAGTAACGAGTACATCGGGTGTTAAAGGAAGTGTTCCCGGTTCCGGCTGGCCTGATCTATGCAGACTAATAATCATTTAACTGATTTGAATAATAGAAATGTATAATGTTCTATATGAATGCAAGGTAAAAGAGTTGCATTTTTTTTAATAAGAGGTTTAATAATAGCCAGCTTAAAAGTTTTTGGTACGTGTCCTAGTGACAGACGAATTAATGATATTAAGAAGAGGATCTGTGACCTCTGGAAGCATCTCTTTCAGGAGCTTAGTCGGTATAGGGTCTAACACACATGTAGATTAGATGATTTAATGAGTTTAGAATATTCTTCCTTTCCTATAGCAATGAATAAATCAAATTTTATTTTCCCAAGAGATAATCAAACACACACACACACACACACACACACACACACACACACACACACACACACACACACACACACACGCCATCACTGCCTTGGAGGATCACACATTAATACTGGCAGCTGGTTAAAAGCAACTGCAAAAATATCTGAGAAAACTGATGTTACTTCTAAAGAAGAAGGTCAAGCATCATTTGATGATTTCATAAGGAATGCAAAGGAAATGCGTTTAAAACATAGATTTACCATGGTATATCTTGCATGGTATTGTCATGGTGCAAAAATGTTTACGATACTACATGTAGACTATTGAGAAACTGTTTCAGACCTCTCTTTTTTATTATTTCAATTAAATGAATGTACTATAGTTTAGTTTGATGATGCTTTTTATTACATTTTTTGTATTTTTAGGGGATTTTATGGTACTAAATTATATTTACGCTGTATTTATAATCCATTTATTCACTTTGAGCATAGACCATAGGTCAGAAATGACTGAAGATCACCAGGGGGTTAATAAAGCACATAATCAGCATCTGAGATCATCTCTGTCATACTTTGTATATGGTTGTTCCAGCCGTGACGTCGCAGAAATAGAAACTTTCTAAACTATAATCACGGCACGTCTGTTAGGACACGGTGTTAGTGTTAAAATGCATTTAAATATACATTTATTTATACTGTAATATAAATGCCTACTATAATTATCCTTTATAACTTTATGATTTATAATAAGACCTACTGCTGTGATGTGTTTGTGTGTTTAGAGACCAGGATAATGCCATCATCAGGCCGTTACCAAAGGTGAAGAGACTCATCAGTGACAACACCTGCCTTCCTCACATCGTACAGGTACACACACTCACACACACACTCACACACACACTCACACACACACTCACACACTGACCACACACTCACACACACACTCACACACACACTCACACACTGACCACACACTCACACACTGACCACACACACACTCACTCACACACTGACCACACACACACACTGACCACACACACACACTCACTCACACACTGACCACACACACACACTGACCACACACACACTCACACACTGACCACACACACACACTCACACACTGACCACACACTCACTCACACACTGACCACACACACACATTCACACAATGACCACACACACACACTCACACACTGACCACACACACACACACTCACACACTGACCACACACACACACACACTCACACACTGACCACACACACACACACACACACACACACCAGGGCTGGCAGAATGGCTGAAAGCTAAATTCAAATTTCTTTCTTAAATATTAGCAAAATTCGAATTATATTCTAATTCTAAAGGCAATACTTCATGTTAGAGGATAAAAGTGCTGTATTGTCTCCTGTGTCCACAAGAGGGCGCAAGCGAGCGCAATAAGCAAATATAAACCAAAGCATCGCATCTTTTATTGAAATGAAATAACATTCACTTTTTAAAGTGCATTAACTTTTGAAACAATTGTTCTTAAATAAAATATAATTTCCTTAATGTACATGCAAGGACAATTGTTACAATAGTGCATAAAACTGTGTTTGTGTATCAGTAACCTGAGAAAACACACTTTAACACACAGCGTAATGAACTACATGAACACACAACAGCAAACTGACATTCAGAAACACTCACTTCTACTCTCTACATATTCATCAAAAACACCAGACGCTCTTGATCTGAGCGCTTTCACACTCACACACTCACACACTCAAACACACACACACTCGCTGAGCGCTTTCACACTCTCACTCTCACACACTCAAACACACACACACACACTCGCTGAGCGCTTTCACACTCTCACTCTCACACACTCAAACACACACACACACACTCGCTGAGCGCTTTCACACTCTCACTCTCACACACTCAAACACACTCACACACACTCACTCTCACACACTCTCTCACTCACACACACACACACTCACACGCTGAGCGCTTTCTGTTGACAGTGTTTCAGTTGGTGAAACACACTCACACACACTCACTCTCACACACTCTCTCACTCACACACACACACACTCACACGCTGAGCACTTTCTGTTGACAGTGTTTCAGTTGGTGAAACACACTCACACACACTCACTCTCACACACTCTCTCACTCACACACACACACACTCACACGCTGAGCACTTTCTGTTGACAGTGTTTCAGTTGGTGAAACACACTCACACACACTCACTCTCACACACTCTCTCACTCACACACACACACACTCACACGCTGAGCACTTTCTGTTGACAGTGTTTCAGTTGGTGAAACACACTCACACACACTCACTCACACACACTCTCTCACTCAAACACTCTCACACACACGCGCTCAGCTCTGACCGATGTGCAGGTGAAGGTCAAGTGTGTCGTTGTACGATTTCTGCCTCAGACTGAGAGGGTTTCGTCAGCAGGGAGACTTTACCCGACACTTTTCACATTAACAACGGCGCTGTACTGGATAAGCTAACAGAAACACACCGCGTCAGTGACGTCATCATCATGTCTCGCGACTCTCGACACACCAGCATTGCGAATGCATGGTTTTTGCATTCGAATGTGCAGTTTTTAAAAAAAATTGACGAATATTCAAAATTCTAATGTTTATGTGACAGCCCCACTGCAGCACACCTGTAACCTTCCTCTCCTGTCATTGGCAGCTGCTCTTGACCTTTGACCCCATCCTGGTGGAGAAAGTGGCCAACCTGCTGTACGTGGTGATGCAGGACAACCCGAACCTGCAGCGACTCTACCTCACCGGGGTCTTCTTCTTCATCATGATGTACACCGGCTCCAACGTGCTGCCCGTCGCTCGGTACACACACACACACTCCTGCAGAGACTACACACACCTCATTAAACACATGACAGAGAAATGATGACTCACATACTTCTGTTCTCTGTAGTTTCTTGAAGTACACTCACCTGAAACAAGCCTTTAAATCAGAGGAGGTAATGCTTCTCAGAACATTCATTATTTCAGGAATCAATATTTAATTTATTGAAAGGCTGTGCTGTAAACTCAGAGAAACACTTCAGACACTAATGTTGGTGTGTGTGTCCGTGTCAGGCTAAAGGAGTGGAGCTGGTGCAGAGGAGTGTGTTAGGCCCGATGCTGCCCGAGGCCATGGTGTGTTACCTGGAGAATTACGAGCCCGAGAGGTTCTCCGAGATCTTCCTGGGAGAGTTTGACACGCCGGAGGCCATCTGGAGCAGCGAGATGAGGTGAAGCTTCACACTAACACTCAATGCGGTGCTCGTACACACAGATGAAGAATATACACACACACACACAGATGAAGAATATACACACAGATGAAGAACACACACACACACACAGATGAAGAACACACACACACACAGATGAAGAACACACACACACACACACAGATGAAGTACACACACACACACACACAGATGAAGAATATACACACACACACACAGATGAAGAATATACACACAGATGAAGAACACACACACACACAGATGAAGAATATACACACACACACACAGATGAAGAACACACACACACAGATGAAGAATATACACACAGATGAAGAACACACACACACACAGATGAAGAACACACACACACAGATGAAGAATATACACACAGATGAAGAACACACACACACACAGATGAAGAACACACACACACAGATGAAGAATATACACACAGATGAAGAACACACACACACACAGATGAAGAATATACACACACACACACAGATGAAGAACACACACACACAGATGAAGAATATACACACAGATGAAGAACACACACACACACACAGATGAAGAACACACACACACACAGATGAAGAACACACACACACACACACAGATGAAGTACACACACACACACACACAGATGAAGAATATACACACACACACACAGATGAAGAATATACACACAGATGAAGAACACACACACACACACAGATGAAGAATATACACACACACACACAGATGAAGAACACACACACACAGATGAAGAATATACACACAGATGAAGAACACACACACACACACAGATGAAGAACACACACACACACAGATGAAGAACACACACACACACACACAGATGAAGTACACACACACACACACACAGATGAAGAACACACACACACACAGATGAAGAACACACACACACACACACAGATGAAGTACACACACACACACACACAGATGAAGAACACACACACACACAGATGAAGAACACACACACACACAGATGAAGAACACACACACACACACACAGATGAAGTACACACACACACACAGATGAAGAACACACACACACACACACAGATGAAGTACACACACACACACAGATGAAGAACACACACACACACACAGATGAAGAACACACACACACACACACAGATGAAGAACACACACACACACACACAGATGAAGAACACACACACACACAGATGAAGAACACACACACACACACACAGATGAAGTACACACACACACACAGATGAAGAACACACACACACAGATGAAGAACACACACACACACACACAGATGAAGTACACACACACACACACACAGATGAAGAACACACACACACACAGATGAAGAACACACACACACACACACACAGATGAAGTACACACACACACACACACAGATGAAGAACACACACACACACACAGATGAAGAACACACACACACACAGATGAAGAACACACACACACACACACAGATGAAGTACACACACACACACAGATGAAGAACACACACACACACACAGATGAAGAACACACACACACACAGATGAAGAACACACACACACACACACAGATGAAGTACACACACACACACACACAGATGAAGTACACACACACACACACACAGATGAAGTACACACACACAGATGAAGAACACACACACACACACACAGATGAAGAACACACACACACACACAGATGAAGAACACACACACACACACACAGATGAAGTACACACACACACACACACACAGATGAAGTACACACACACAGATGAAGTACACACACACACACACACAGATGAAGAACACACACACACACACACACACACACAGATGAAGTACACACACACACACACACAGATGAAGAACACACACACACACACAGATGAAGTACACACACACACACACACAGATGAAGAACACACACAGATGAAGAACACACACACACACACAGATGAAGAACACACACACACACACACAGATGAAGTACACACACACACACACACACAGATGAAGTACACACACACACACACACACAGATGAAGAACACACACACACACACACACACACACAGATGAAGTACACACACACACACACACAGATGAAGAACACACACACACACACAGATGAAGTACACACACACACACACACACAGATGAAGAACACACACAGATGAAGAACACACACACACAGATGAAGAACACACACACAGATGAAGAATATACACACAGATGAAGAACACACACACACAGATGAAGAACACACACACAGATGAAGAACACACACACACAGATGAAGAACACACACACACAGATGAAGAACACACACACAGATGAAGAACACACACACACAGATGAAGAATATACACACAGATGAAGAACACACACACACACAGATGAAGAACACACACACACAGATGAAGAACACACACACACAGATGAAGAACACACACACACACAGATGAAGAATATACACACAGATGAAGAACACACACACACACAGATGAAGAACACACACACAGATGAAGAACACACACACAGATGAAGAACACACACACACAGATGAAGAACACACACACACAGATGAAGAACACACACACACAGATGAAGAACACACACACACAGATGAAGAACACACACACACAGATGAAGAATATACACACACAGATGAAGAACACACACACACAGATGAAGAACACACACACACAGATGAAGAACACACACAGAGATGAAGAACACACACACACAGATGAAGAACACACACACACACAGATGAAGAACACACACACACAGATGAAGAATATACACACAGATGAAGAACACACACACACACAGATGAAGAACGCACACACAGATGAAGAACACACACACACACAGATGAAGAACGCACACACAGATGAACACACACACAGATGAAGAACACACACACACAGATGAAGAATATACACACAGATGAAGAACACACACACACACAGATGAAGAACACACACACACAGATGAAGAATATACACACACACAGATGAAGAACACACACACACAGATGAAGAACACACACACACAGATGAAGAACACACACACACAGATGAAGAACACACACACACAGATGAAGAACACACACACACAGATGAAGAATATACACACACAGATGAAGAACACACACACACAGATGAAGAACACACACACACAGATGAAGAACACACACACACAGATGAAGAACACACACACACAGATGAAGAACACACACACACACAGATGAAGAACACACACACACAGATGAAGAATATACACACAGATGAAGAACACACACACACACAGATGAAGAACGCACACACAGATGAAGAACACACACACACACAGATGAAGAACGCACACACAGATGAACACACACACAGATGAAGAACACACACACACAGATGAAGAATATACACACAGATGAAGAACACACACACACACAGATGAAGAACACACACACACAGATGAAGAACACACACACACACAGATGAAGAACACACACACACACAGATGAAGAACACACACACAGATGAAGAACACACACACACACACAGATGAAGTACACACACACACACACACACACACAGATGAAGAACACACACAGATGAAGAACACACACACACAGATGAAGAACACACACACACAGATGAAGAATATACACACAGATGAAGAACACACACACACACAGATGAAGAACACACACACACAGATGAAGAACACACACACAGATGAAGAACACACACACACAGATGAAGAACACACACACAGATGAAGAACACACACACACAGATGAAGAACACACACACACACAGATGAAGAACACACACACACACAGATGAAGAATATACACACAGATGAAGAACACACACACACAGATGAAGAACACACACACACAGATGAAGAACACACACACAGATGAAGAACACACACACACAGATGAAGAATATACACACAGATGAAGAACACACACACACACAGATGAAGAACGCACACACAGATGAACACACACACAGATGAAGAACACACACACACAGATGAAGAATATACACACAGATGAAGAACACACACACACACAGATGAAGAACACACACACACAGATGAAGAATATACACACACACAGATGAAGAATATACACACACACAGATGAAGAACACACACACAGATGAAGAACACACACACACAGATGAAGAACACACACACAGATGAAGAACACACACAGATGAAGAACGCACACACAGATGAACACACACACAGATGAAGAACACACACACACAGATGAAGAACACGCACACACAGATGAAGAACACGCACACACAGATGAAGAACACGCACACACAGATGAAGAACACGCACACACAGATGAAGAACACGCACACACAGATGAAGAACACGCACACACAGATGAAGAACACACACACACACAGATGAACACACACACAGATGAAGAACACACACACACAGATGAAGAACACACACACAGATGAAGAACGCACACACAGATGAAGAACACACACACACAGATGAAGAACACACACACACAGATGAAGAACACACACACACAGATGAAGAACACGCACACACAGATGAAGAACACGCACACACAGATGAAGAACACACACACACACAGATGAAGAACGCACACACAGATGAACACACACACAGATGAAGAACACACACACACAGATGAAGAACACACACACACACAGATGAAGAACACACACACACAGATGAAGAACGCACACACAGATGAACACACACACAGATGAAGAATATACACACACACAGATGAAGAATATACACACAGATGAAGAACACACACACAGATGAAGAACACACACACACAGATGAAGAACACACACACAGATGAAGAACACACACAGATGAAGAACGCACACACAGATGAAGAACGCACACACAGATGAAGAACACACACACACACAGATGAAGAACACACACACACACAGATGAAGAACACGCACACACAGATGAAGAACACACACACACACACAGATGAACACACACACAGATGAAGAACACACACACACAGATGAAGAACACACACACAGATGAAGAACACACACACACAGATGAAGAACACACACACACAGATGAAGAACACGCACACACAGATGAAGAACACACACACACACACAGATGAACACACACACAGATGAAGAACACACACACACACAGATGAAGAACACACACACAGATGAAGAACACACACACAGATGAAGAACGCACACACAGATGAAGAACACACACACACAGATGAAGAACACACACACACAGATGAAGAACACGCACACACAGATGAAGAACACGCACACACAGATGAAGAACACACACACACACACACACACAGATGAACACACACACAGATGAACACACACACAGATGAAGAACACACACACACAGATGAAGAACACACACACAGATGAAGAACACACACACAGATGAAGAACGCACACACAGATGAAGAACACACACACACACACACACACACACACAGATGAACACACACACAGATGAAGAACACACACACACAGATGAAGAACACACACACAGATGAAGAACACACACACAGATGAAGAACGCACACACAGATGAAGAACACACACACACAGATGAAGAACACACACACAGATGAAGAACACACACAGATGAAGAACGCACACACAGATGAACACACACACAGATGAAGAACACACACACACAGATGAAGAACACACACACACACAGATGAAGAACACGCACACACAGATGAAGAACACGCACACACAGATGAAGAACACACACACACACACAGATGAACACACACACAGATGAAGAACACACACACACAGATGAAGAACGCACACACAGATGAAGAACACACACACACAGATGAAGAACACACACACAGACACACACAGATGAAGAACGCACACACAGATGAAGAACGCACACACAGATGAAGAACGCACACACAGATGAAGAACACACACACACAGATGAAGAACACACACACACAGATGAAGAACGCACACACAGATGAAGTACACACACACACAGATGAAGAATATACACACACAGATGAAGAACGCACACACAGATGAAGAACACACACACACAGATGAAGAACACACACACACAGATGAAGAACGCACACACAGATGAAGTACACACACACACAGATGAAGAATATACACACAGATGAAGAACACACACACACAGATGAAGAACACACACACAGATGAAGAACACACACACACAGATGAAGTACACACACACACAGATGAAGAATATACACACAGATGAAGAACACACACACACACACAGATGAACACACACACAGATGAAGAACACACACACACAGATGAAGAACGCACACACAGATGAAGAACACACACACACAGATGAAGAACGCACACACAGACACACACAGACACACACAGATGAAGAACGCACACACAGATGAAGAACGCACACACAGATGAAGAACACACACACACAGATGAAGAACACACACACACAGATGAAGAACGCACACACAGATGAAGTACACACACACACAGATGAAGAATATACACACAGATGAAGAATATACACACAGATGAAGAACACACACACACAGATGAAGTACACACACACACAGATGAAGAATATACACACAGATGAAGTACACACACACACAGATGAAGAACACACACACAGATGAAGAACACACACACACAGATGAAGGCTATCACCTGACCAAGCTCAATCCTCTAAGACTGAACATTACTCTGGAGAGTCTGCTCTGTATGTTCGACCGCACAAGAGGCGTGATCAACGGCAGAGTTCAAATGACTCTGTACGCAATTGGATAGTCCTTCAACCAATCAGACCAACGATCCGGGAGACGTACTTTGCAGAGCGACGCGAAAACTCCAGGCAGGAAACGTGTCAACAAACGTGTTGGTTTGTAGCATTGATCAGTGGTTTGCAGAAGCAATGGCAAAGTGAGTGGTGTTTACACCCACTCGAGCGATTTGTTTGCTAAACTAAAGAAGCCATTGAGCGTCGTCGAGAGGTTAAAAGGAATTGGATTGACGGTCGTGCGAAAGACGTCATCGTGTTGAACCCGCGGTGGATGAGCCAGTTTGTGATTGGTCCCCGCAGATTTGTAGCGGAAGCAAGATAGATATATGTACAGGTTTCCAGCCTGAGCTGCAGGGCGAAATCAAGTCTAAGCTACACACACAATTATGTCACAATGCACATCGTGTGTACTGTGGAGTATTCAGTGTAAACGGAGTCTGTTATGTCCTACACAAACGAAAACAAATCGGACCAGATGTGTAACTATATCCGTGCAATCACTCTTAAAGGGACAGCAGCCTCATAATCTGTTGCCATCCGTTTCATTCATGTTAATAGAAAAAAACGCTCACTGAATCACTTTTTTATCTTTAATGTGAATCAATTTATATTTAATTCATACAGTGAAGACTATACAGTGTTTAATTTTTACATTTGATTATTCAATTTCGGTAGTTTTTCTAACTACATGTTTATTAAACCTATGCTACTGTACCTGAAAAAGTTAAAGTTTATTTAATTTGTATATTTTTCTATTATATTTATCCTATTGTTTGTAATTTGCTTCTATGTTTTATTTTTAATATAAAAAAATTGCTTTAATACAGAAGACTATGTGTTATGATTGTAGTCAGCTTAAAGGGCATTTGTTTTATAATAGTGGGATGACTAAAATGGGAAGGAAAAACTAAATAAATGTCAAGGTCCTATTCCAAGGTTCTAGACCTATTAAACTGTCTACCGTAGTCAAATAAGAAAAGTAACAACACCGTAAACTACAATCAAAATGCACATATTGAATCGAAATTTGATTCAAAATTGAGAATCAATTTTAAATAGAGTCGTGACCTCAAGAATCGAATCGTGAGGTACCAAAAGATTCCCACCCCTAAAAAAGACTGATCACACTTTATGATCAGTGTCTTTAACTGCTGTGTACTAACATTTTAATTAATCATGATGCAATGCATACATACATGTTTTGCACTCGTTCTTGTTTAAAAAATAAATGCATGTAATTAATTCCAGTAATTACATCTATAATTTACACTTTAAACCACCCTTAAACTTACCCGTATCCACCAAACCTGTCCTAACCTTCCCAGTATCCAGCTCAATTGCAGCACGAGTGTTTTAATACATCATCAACACAATATTCTTAACATACATTTTTTGATGCAATTACATAGTAGTTAATGGGGGGGAACTTAGTAAATCTGCACATTGACATGGTCCATCATCCTCTGCTGGTAGTTTACGGACTCTCTCTCTGTGTGTGTGTGTGTGTGTGTGCAGGCGTCTGATGATCGAGAAGATCGCGGCTCACCTGGCAGACTTCTCCCCTCGCCTGCAGAGCAACACGCGAGCGCTGTACCAGTACTGCCCGATCCCAATGGTCAGCTTCCCACAGCTCGACTCCGAGCTCTTCTGCAACATCTACTACCTGAGACACCTGTGCGACTCCACACGCTTCCCCAACTGGCCCATCCGAGACCCTGTACGCTCACATCAGCTCTCCACTTCCCTCTCCTGTATGTGTGTGTGATTGTGTCTCTGTATCACTCAGTGTGTGTGTGTGATTATCGCCCCCTGCAGGTGAAACTGCTGAAGGACACGCTGGACGCCTGGAAGAGAGAGGTGGAGAAGAAGCCTCCCTCCATGTCTGTGGACGACGCCTACGAAGTGCTCAACCTCCCCAACGGACAGGGACAGTGAGTCACATGCTCTTTTATTATTATTTTACTTTTCACCAAAACCAGTCGGTTTCCCATTCTGACCTGTAAATGAAAGGGAAGTTGTGCTGGTCTTTTCTCCTCTATTGTTTCGTATATCCGAGTGAAACGCTTGAACAAGATCAAATGTGGGCGGGGCTTGATTGTGTCTGTGGGGAATTGATTGGCTGGTTGGATGGTTGTGGTTTGCTATTGGCTGATCTCATGTGAGTGAGAGGAGAAGAGATGCTGCAAGAGGAACTTATTCTGATTCAAGATTACTAACATAATAATGATGTACACCCATAAATCGTTTAGAATAAAATATGATGATATTATGTATGTGACACTATGCTTTTGTTTGTAATCTTTGTGATTTGATATGAGTTTGTGTGCTTTTTTCTAAGGCATGACGAGAGTAAAATAAGGAAAGCTTACTTCAGATTGGCTCAAAAATACCATCCAGACAAAAACCCAGAGGGCAGGGTAAGTATTCATCACTCAGTCTGATTATCACTGAACAAAGCCATGTGAGAGTCTATAACCAGGCTGTACAATGTGTGTGTGTTCAGGACATGTTTGAGAAGGTGAACAAAGCCTACGAGTTCTTATGCACTAAATCAGCCCGGATCGTGGACGGCCCAGACCCAGAAAACATCATCCTGATCCTGAAGGCCCAGAGTATCCTGTTCAACAGACACAAACAGGGTCAGAACCGCTAACTCCATGCTAACTCCACGCTAAAGGCCCTGATGCACTCACAGACAGCCTCCGTTTCCTTCTACGCTTTTTTGCTTACATTCTTTTGTTCAAAAATAAGTTTGGTAAACCCCTTTCAGTGATAAACTATTAGCAAACATCCCGATGCTGCTGAGAGTGGCGTTTAGATGAATATGTGCTGCACTTTCCTCTCAGTAACTGAATAAACACAATAAAACTGAGAGAACAGCGGTTCAGAAAGCATCTAAACACAGAGATGTAGATGTTTGATCAGATCTGAGATTCAGATCTTCAGTCATGTTTATTTATACAGCTTTAATGTGATTAATGTGATTCAATGTAATTTATACAGCACTTTATACAATAGATGCTTTAAAACAGCAGCTTTACAGAATTAAACATGAAAAACAGTGTCAGAGCCTCAGAGCCACACCCACCTATTACATCATCAACACACAGACCAATGGGAGCTCAGAGGCGTTTATCAGCCAGTAGTTTGAAGTTACGTCACACCAGTTCGTTCTTCTGTCTCTTGAAGTATATCGGGGCCTTAAAGCAGAATCAGATCACATCTCTAGTTCAGATTCCTGATGTTCACACAATAAACAAGTGATTTGGATTGAACTCTCTCTCTTCTCAGAATTGGAGCCGTATAAATATGCCGGCTACCCCATGCTAATTAAGACCATCACCATGGAGACGGGTGATGAGCAGCTCTTCTCCAAAACTGCTCCTCTGTTGCCGGCAGCCGCTGAACTGGCCTTCCATACGGTGAACTGTTCAGCCCTCAACGCAGAGGAGCTGCGGCGGGAGAACGGCATCGAGGTGAGAGAGTGCTAAAGCGCAGTGAAGCGCAGTGAATTACAGTTAAAGCGCGGTGAAGCACCGTTAAAGCGCAGTGAAGCACAGTTAAATCGCAGTCATGCACAGTCAAAGCGCAGTGAAGCACAGATAAAGCGCGGTGAAGCACAGTTAAAGCGCAGTGAAGCACAGTTAAAGCACCCTGAAGCACAGTTAAAGCGCAGTGAAGCAGTTAAAGCGCAGTGAAGCACAGTTAAAGAGCTATGAAGCACAGTTAAAACGCAGTGAAGCACAGTTAAAGCACCCTGAAGCACAGTTAATGTGCAGTGAAACACAGTTAAAGCGTAGTGAAGCACAAAGCGCCATGAAGCACAGTTAAAGCGCCATGAAGCACAGTTAATGTGCAGTGAAACACAGTTAAAGCGTAGTGAAGCACAAAGCGCAATGAAGCACAGTTAATGTGCAGTGAAACACAGTTAATGTGCAGTGAAACAGTTAAAGCGCCATGAAGCACAGTTAAAGCGCAATGAAGCACAGTTAATGTGCAGTGAAACACAGTTAAAGAGCAGTGAAGCACAGTTAAAGAACAGTGAAGCACAGTTAAAGAACAGTGAAGCACAGTTAAACAGCAGTGAAGCACAGTTAAAGCACCCTGAAGCACAAAGCGCCCTGAAGCACAGTTAAAGCGCAGTGAAGCACCATGAAAGCGCAGTGAAGCACCGTTAAAGCGCGGTGAAGCACAGTTAATGTGCTGTAAAACACAGTTAAAGAGCAGTGAAGCAGTTAAAGAACAGTAAAGCACAGTTAAAGAACAGTGAAGCACAGTTAAAGAGCAGTGAAGCACAGTTAAAGCACCCTTAAGCACAAAGCGCCCTGAAGCACAGTTAAAGCGCGGTGAAGCACAGTTAAAGCGCAGTGAAGCACAGTTAAAGAGCCATGAAGCACAGTTAAAACGCAGTGAAGCACAGTTAAAGCACCCTGAAGCACAGTTAATGTGCAGTGAAACACAGTTAAAGCGTAGTGAAGCACAAAGCGCCATGAAGCACAGTTAAAGCGCCATGAAGCACAGTTAATGTGCAGTGAAACACAGTTAAAGCGTAGTGAAGCACAAAGCGCAATGAAGCACAGTTAATGTGCAGTGAAACACAGTTAAAGAGCAGTGAAGCACAGTTAAAGAACAGTGAAGCACAGTTAAAGAACAGTGAAGCACAGTTAAACAGCAGTGAAGCACAGTTAAAGCACCCTGAAGCACAAAGCGCCCTGAAGCACCATGAAAGCGCAGTGAAGCACCGTTAAAGCGCGGTGAAGCACCGTTAAAGCACCCTGAAGCACAGTTAATGTTAATGTGCAGTGAAACACAGTTAAAGAGCAGTGAAGCACAGTTAAAGAACAGTGAAGCACAGTTAAAGCACCCTGAAGCACAGTTAAAGAACAGTGAAGCACAGTTAAAGCGCAGTGAAGCACAGTTAAAGCGCAGTGAAGCACAGTTAAAGCACCCTGAAGCACAGTTAAAGCGCAGTGAAGCAGTTAAAGCGCAGTGAAGCACAGTTAAAGAGCTATGAAGCACAGTTAAAACGCAGTGAAGCACAGTTAAAGCACCCTGAAGCACAGTTAATGTGCAGTGAAACACAGTTAAAGCGTAGTGAAGCTCAAAGCGCCATGAAGCACAGTTAAAGCGCCATGAAGCACAGTTAATGTGCAGTGAAACACAGTTAAAGCGTAGTGAAGCACAAAGCGCAATGAAGCACAGTTAATGTGCAGTGAAACACAGTTAATGTGCAGTGAAACACAGTTAAAGCGCCATGAAGCACAGTTAAAGCGCAATGAAGCACAGTTAATGTGCAGTGAAACACAGTTAAAGAGCAGTGAAGCACAGTTAAAGAACAGTGAAGCACAGTTAAACAGCAGTGAAGCACAGTTAAAGCACCCTGAAGCACAAAGCGCCCTGAAGCACAGTTAAAGCGCAGTGAAGCACCATGAAAGCGCAGTGAAGCACCGTTAAAGCGCGGTGAAGCACCCTGAAGCACAGTTAATGTGCTGTAAAACACAGTTAAAGAGCAGTGAAGCAGTTAAAGAACAGTAAAGCACAGTTAAAGAACAGTGAAGCACAGTTAAAGAGCAGTGAAGCACAGTTAAAGCACCCTGAAGCACAAAGCGCCCTGAAGCACAGTTAAAGCGCGGTGAAGCACAGTTAAAGCGCGGTGAAGCACAGTTAAAGCGCAGTGAAGCACAGTTAAAGAGCCATGAAGCACAGTTAAAACGCAGTGAAGCACAGTTAAAGCACCCTGAAGCACAGTTAATGTGCAGTGAAACACAGTTAAAGCGTAGTGAAGCACAAAGCGCAATGAAGCACAGTTAATGTGCAGTGAAACACAGTTAAAGAGCAGTGAAGCACAGTTAAAGCGCGGTGAAGCACAGTAAAAGCGCCCTGAAGCACAGTTAAAGTGCAGTGAAGCACAGTTAAAGCGCCCTGAAGCACAGTTAATGCGCAGTGAAGCACAGTTAAAGCGCGGTGAAGCACAGTTAAAGCGCGGTGAAGCACAGTAAAAGCGCCCTGAAGCACAGTTAAAGTGCAGTGAAGCACAGTTAAAGCGCCCTGAAGCACAGTTAATGCGCCGTGAAGCACAGTTAAAGCGCAGTGAAGCACAGTTAATTTGCTGTGAAACACAGTTAAAGAGCAGTGAAGCACAGTTAAAGAACAGTGAAGCACAGTTAAAGAGCAGTGAAGCTCAGTTAAAGCACCCTGAAGCACAGTTAAAGCGCCCTGAAGCGCAGTGAAGCACAGTTAATGTGCTGTGAAACACAGTTAAAGAGCAGTGAAGCACAGTTAAAGAACAGTGAAGCACAGTTAAGGGCAATTCCACGCAAAGGTCATCCTTACCATGAAAAAATAAAGTTTTTACCTAAAGATCAAAACCCCTTTTAAGTTGTCCATTTAGGTCTGTAATATACTGTATTAATGTGCTGTATTTTAAGAAAATTGCCTTGTTTTTCCACCACATATGAGGTGAGCAACAATGTTAAAATTTTAATTTCATCCAGCCATATTTCATGCTTTCAAAAGAGGTATCAAAGACCCCCCTTTTAAAAACTTAATTTGAACATAAAGCATTTTGCTGAAAGATGGAGGCATGCCTGAGAAATAAATATACTAATTTGGTCTTAACAGCACTTCCTGTTGAATTTATAAGGGCTTTAATAAAGAGGTCTCGACGCTTCAGTGCTCTGTCACGTCCGTAACGTTTTAAAGATTAAGTTTATATAATATAACAATTATAAATGCAAATAACTTGAAACTTTATATGCAAAGCTAAACTATGTTTATGCTTACTAGGATCGACATTTCATTCCACTACTTTGCTCTGAACAACCATAATAATGTGTTACGGACGTGACCGTTACGGACGCTTCACATCAAATCATATGCACTTGTGATCGGTTTCAGGCTTACCATATATTCAATGCATATCCAATAATCGCAATAATATTTGTGCTTTGTTAGTTTTAATATGAAAAAATGTCTCAACTTTCAAATTCAGTCTATTTTATAACAAAATGTAAACAATAGAGACCGCTCTTTAATACGGCGTGGTATATTTCTGTATATAGCGCCTCAGTGCGCGGCGGATAAAGTGCACATGAACGGATCTTCTCTTCCTCTGCCAGTTACAGGACGAAATATGAATATCAGAAGGTAGTATATGATACAGTACAACTTAAAGAAGAGCATATGTCTTATAGCCATAGGACACTTCCTTCGGGATGTTGCGTTTTTCCCTCTTGGTTAAAACATGAATATTCATCATAATCCCGCGATCAAGCTGACAAAATAACAGTGATATTGCAATCATTTTGACTCACGACTTAAAAGTAGTTTAAAAGTAGACATTTCAGACGTCCTATAGATATATTTATCAGGTATGTGAGGCAAGTAGCCTACATTATACGCGGAGTTTCGGTTCATTTATGAGGCGCAGTGAAGCACAGTTAAATCGCAGTGAAGCACAGTTAATGTACAGTTAAAGAGCAGTGAAGCACAGTTAAAGCGCAGTGAAGCACAGTTGAATCGCAGTGAAACACAGTTAAATCGCCGTGAAGCACAGTTAAATCGCAGTGAAGCACAGTTAATGTACAGTTACCAGCCGTGTGCCTGAGATCGGATGCTAACGCTGTGTGTGTGTGTGTGTGTGTGCAGATGCTGATGGAGGCTCTGTGTCGCTGCGTGGCTGTGCTCAAGGCCTCCAGCAAACCTGAGGACATGGCAGTACAGGTGCGTCCACAACCACAGTCAACCATCACTGAGCACATGAAGAGCGAGCTCACAGTGTGTGTGTGTGTGTGTGTTCTTCAGGTGTGCGGGCACGTCTGTCGGTGCTATAGCGTCGCTGCTCAGTTCGAGGAGTGCAGGGAGAAAATTGTTGAGCTTCCCAACATTATCAGAGATGTCTGTCACATTCTCTATTACAGCAAGGTAAGAACACCCATGGCTTTATTGCACAAACATGAGTCCTGTACAGTGTCATAGACCATGAAATAGAGAATATGGAAACAGAATTATGGAATAGGTATGAACCTTTACAGATGCTAGCCCTCAAAGTGCCCTATCATGCTATTTTAAAGGCTCTTTACTTTGTTTTGTAGTTTCCTTCAACAAGTTTACATGCATCTGAGAAAAAAAAAAAAAAAAAAACTTTAATGTTCTCATAATAAACATTGAACATCCCTTAATTTCTCAGAGTCTGAAACGGTTAGTTCGAAGATTCAGTCTCTCTAAACCCCGCCTCTCTGAGAGCTGCTCTGCTCTGATAGGTCGGAAACCAAACACTCATATCATATCTGAATTTCAGCTCTTGATCACAGAGATACGAACAGTAACGATGATGTGGGTTTTACCGTATCAATCTCATCAAAATGGATTTGCTTTGGCAGCAGAAAACAGCGTCTTCTCGACAACACGAACCAAACTCTTCCATGCTGCGTCCCAATTCACCGACTTATACTACGACCTAAAAGTATGTATCTTTTTGTGAAGATAAAGTACATACTTTTGAGTGTGTAGCAAAAGAGTAGGCAAGCCTTGGGACATAATACTTTGTCATCTTAACGGACAGATCTTTCGCGTGCATCCTGTCACCGTAAACTGCCCTGTCAATCATCTTGTCACAGTTAAAATCCTCCATTCAATCTAATTTAATTTCCTACCGTTTCAGAGAGAAATGTAATTGCACATTCATCTGCCAGTTGTGGGTCTTTCATGCAGAGACTCTCCTCATGTGCTTGCAATTTGAATATAATGATGCATTTAAAAGTTAATGGCTAAACGTATCTTTACAAAAGTTCACAATGCTGCTGCAGATGCAAAATAATGTAGAAAACATTGAATAAATAAATTTTCGCCAGGTTAGATACTGATAATTAATCACTCAAACCCCTTGATCTAAACCTCTCTACATAACCGCCGGACTCGCGTGCCTCCATGTCTGTAGTTTTTAAACACTTTTCACTCGTGTTTGTAGTTCTAACTGAATTCCTCATCCAGCACGCGATGGGTTGTGGGCAATATTAGCCGTTAGAGTGCGCATCGATCTGCACTTCGGATTCTGACCGGAAATAGTAGACCATCCGGGTATCTTTGGAACACTCATTTCAACATACTACGATTTGGGATGTACTAATTCGAATCATTTTCGAATACTATTTAGGATGGATAGTATTCGAACTGGGATGCAGCACCAGTCTCAGATATACTACAGTGTTTGAGGGCGGGGCTAAGAGACGTTCAGCCAATCAAGACCAGAGGCTGGCATTATGCCAATTAGTTACAAACAGGAAGTGAGACTGAATTATTGACGACTCGTTTCAGGTCAGAATCACTTCTTTCTTTTAGGAGACAAAAACTCCATTTATCTACACTTTGAAACTTTCCAGAGCTTTTACATTCACAAACAGTTTTATTACACACTACATCAATTATATTTGTAAAAAGCATAATGGGGCACATTAAAAGGGCTGTAGTCTACTCATAATTCTTTTATTGTTTTTTGTAAGTTACAAGGTATATATTACAGATAATAAGTTCACTTAAAATGTTACTTTGGATTTCCAAAATAAATTGTTTTATTAATATAACGAAATTGCAACAAAATGTACCTACTGTAGTAAAAATAGCAAATTATACATAATTACAAGCAACTAAACCAACCCTAACCCTACAGTACGTACATGCTGTTCATTAATATTACTCAGATTTGTGTATTTTACAGTGCAACAAGGACACCTTAAAATAAAGGGTTACACTTTATTTTAAGGTGTCATTGTTACAGTGTACTTACTATAGGGTTAGGGTAGGATTAGGGTTTGGCTGAGGTTTAGTTGCATGTAATTATGCATAATTTACTGTTATTACTATGGTAAGTACATGAAACACTGTAAAATAACAGGGCCTTTTAGTCCCTTTTAGACCCTATTTCTGAGTTTGAGTAATGTTTTTTAATTAATGTGTTACCCTTATGAAAGTCTAATACCGTGTCTACACCGAATGCAACAATGTGAACGTTGCAAATCGATTTGCTCGTGTCAGAAGTAGAACAAGCGCTTGAAGAACTTCAGAAATACAGGCATCAGTTTAGTGTCGACAGCAGCACTGATTATAATGGCTTCTGTAATGCCTCTATAATAATAATATAATATATAATAAACGTGTCTGCTCTCTCTGTCTCAGGGTCTGCCCCGTCTGGCGTCGGTGGCGGTTCAGTGTGTGAGCTCGTTCGCCATGGACTTCTTCCTGCAGACGCACCTGTACCAGGCCGGTGTCCTCTGGCACCTGCTAGCGAACCTGTTCTGCTACGACTTCACACTGGAGGAGAGCGGCGTCCAGGCCAGCCAGGAGAGCAACCAGCAGGAGGTGTCGAACCGGCTGGCCAAGCTGAGCCTGCTGGCCCTGGGCCGTCTGGCGGGGTACAGCTCTGCTCGAGAACCAGAGGACGGGCCTGTCGGAGAACCCAACGGAGCCGCTCACCCGCCGGAGAACCCTGCCATCCGCAAAAGCCTGGCTGCCATGCTCACGCCATACATCTCTCGCAAACTGGGCGGCAGCTCCCCGGCCGAGGTGAGAAACACTCTACTAGAGGCTTTATATGAAGACAAACTGTGTTCATTTTGACAGAAAATTTTGATTTAGTTTTAGTCATAGTCTTTTGACTAAAATGCCATTTAGTTTTAGTCATATTTTAGACATCTGAATTATTTTAGTTTGTCTAGTTTTAGTCAACTAAATACATTAAGATTGACTAAATCTACTGTAGATTTAGTCGACTAAAATATTGATGTATTTCGTTGACTAAAACTAGATTTCGTTGACTAAAATCTAATGGGTTTAGTTAGATTGTAATGCATTAATTTAGAATTTCTCTAAAATTTCCAAACCCATTATATACTCCCGTAGAAAACATATATTTCCCTGTTGATATGAATCATTTTAAAGTTTGGAACATGCAATACAGACACAGATTTAACTGCTGTTTAACTGCTGTGACATAAAACAAATCTTAAAATTAACTTAACCACTTCTCATAAAGTAGAGTTCTGTAAAGACATAACAAACTGTGTTTACGTGAATACTCTCCAAAAAACGGACACTTAGACATAATGTCGTGTGTATTTGTCCATTCAGACGCGAAAAAGAGCTCAGTTCAGGACTCGCACTCTGTATAGCTTTCTATGTGCACAACTGCACGCTTCGAGTGTGTGTGTGTGTGTGTGTGTGTGTGTAACCGTACCAAATACAGCTTTCTTTTGCATCGTCACTCTTACTCAGATCTATCCATGTCTGCTCTTCTCCTTCTCCCAGACGTTTACACTGTTGAATGTTTCATGAGACATGTCTCAAGCGCATGCCAGCTCATGTCCCGCTTCTCATCATTCTGACTGGATCTCTGCCCAGATCGCCCCTCCCTAACATTTTCGTCTAATTTTTATTCGTTGACAAAAATGTCAGTAGATTTTCGTCATAGTTTTTGTCATTCAAAACTGTTTTTTATTGTTATCGTCTCTGAAAAAATGTTAACGAAAATAATGACAAATTATTTGTCAATGAAATGAACACTGTAACCAAACACACAATACTGTATGACTGAAGGGTGGCTTCAAACATGGCTCATCATATTTTAGGTTTGGAAGTGTCTGTTTTATAATATAAACATTCAAATGTGCTTGTTTGTTCATATGTGGTTCTTGTGTTCGTATCAGGTTCTGAAGTTGTTGAATAGCAACTCGGAGAACCCGTATCTGATCTGGAACAACGGGACGCGAGCCGAGCTAATGGAGTTCCTGGAGGAGCAGCAGGAGAGCAACATCAAGAGAGTGAGACACACACACACACACACACACACACACACACACACTCCACCTCACACACTCCTCTCACACTCCTCACACACTTCTCACACATTTATCACATTCCTCCTCTCACACTCCTCACATTCCTCCTCTCACATTCCTCCTCTCACATTCCTCCTCTCACATTCCTCCTCTCACATTCCTCCTCTCACATTCCTCCTCTCACACTCCTCACACACTCCTCACACACTCCTCTCACACTACTCACCTCACACTCACTCCTCTCACACTCACCACACACTCCTCTCCACACACTCCTCTCACACTCACCACACACTCCTCTCACACTCACCACACACTCCTCTCCACACACTCCTCTCACACTCACCACACACTCCTCTCACACTCACTCCTCTCACACTCACCACACACTCCTCTCCACACACTCCTCTCACACTCACTCCTCTCACTCCTCCTCTCACACTCACTCCTTTCACACTCCTCACACACTCCTCTCACACTCACTCCTCTCACACTCACTCCTCTCACACTCCTCACACACTCCTCTCACACTCCTCACACTCACCACTAAGGGTGTCACGATTCTCCAAATCCTCGATTCGATTACATTTTCGATTCTAAAGTCACGGTTCGATTCGATTCTCGATTTGTTTGATTGTAAAAAAAATTGCATCACAATAAGTGTATTGTGATTGTCACTAACATTTTAGTAACTAAACTGAATTTTATTAGGTTTAGTGACAACATGTTACAATGTTTACATGGTACAATTTCTGGTAAGCTACACATTTTTATTATTTCAATTCAATTAAATTATTGTGATTTGATTTAATATTGACTCATTTGGATAAATATTAGGTAGGCTACACAAGATAGGCGTTAATTTGTCTCAAAAAAACAAACAAAAAAACTCACCTAATGCTGTAAACATACAGAGAGCCCTATCAGCTGGTAGTAGGCTATTATTTAAGGTTAAAAATAATTAAATATAATACGTTTTTTTATTATAATAACAACTTTATTTAATGATATAAGTAAAAAATATAATATGTAATATAGAACACATATTTAGCAAAATACTCTATAGCTATTTTTTTTTCTTGCCAACTACGTGCTATAGCCTATAAACGGCTTTCCTGAGGTAAATGTGACATAATTGTTCTCCAGCTATGTTACTGACCTCTTCACGCTGATGAAAAACACTGATTGATCGATATTATGTATGAGGAATATAGCCTACATTTCGGTAAGTTGTAGTTGTAGTATCTTTCAACAGTGTTCGTGTTTTGTTTTTTTACTATTAGCTAGTATAGATGATCGGTTCACGTGCGCTAGGGATCTGTCACGTAACATTTACAAGCGTCAAAACGGTATTTATTGTTTGAATTTTGTAATCAAATTTACAGAATCTGAGAGCTGAGATTTTTTTATATCATAAAGTAACCTACTCTAGTCTGTCGGTCTCCGTGTCCTCTTTGCTTCGCGATTTTTCTGTGCGTGAGAGCGTGTGAAAAGTGTCAATTGCCTGTGTCTCACGGTGAATGCGTGAGAGTTGGCAGCTCTGGCAGCACTTCAACACGTGTGTTTTTTTTGTGTGTTTTTTTGCTTGGCAAGCCGAGCTGACGTGACAGGGGGCGTGACAGCATCGACGATTCCATTTTTTGATTCGATAATCGAGATTGAGCACTCCTCCTCTCACACTCACTCCTCTCACTCTCCTCCTCTCACACTCACTCCTCTCACTCCTCCTCTCACATTCCTCCTCTCACTCTCCTCCTCTCACTCTCCTCACACACTCACTCCTCTCACTCCTCCTCTCACACTCACTCCTCTCACTCTCACTCCTCTCACTCCTCCTCTCACACTCCTCCTCTCACTCTCCTCCTCTCACACTCCTCACACACTCCTCCTCTCACACTCCTCCTCTCACTCTCCTCCTCTCACACTCCTCTCACACTCCTCACACACTCCTCCTCTCACACACCTCACACACTCCTCACACACTCCTCACATACACTCCTCCTCTCACACTCCTCACACACTCCTCTCACTCTCCTCACACACTCCTCCTCACACACTCCTCCTCACACACTCCTCTCACTCTCCTCACATACTCCTCTCACTCTCCTCACACACTCCTCACACTCCTCACACACTCCTCCTCTCACACACCTCACACACTCCTCTCACACACTCCTCACACACTCCTCACATACACTCCTCCTCTCACACTCCTCACACACTCCTCTCACTCTCCTCACACACTCCTCCTCACACACTCCTCTCACTCTCCTCACATACTCCTCTCACTCTCCTCACACACTCCTCTCACTCTCCTCACACACTCCTCCTCTCACACTCACTCCTCTCACACTCCTCACACACTCCTCACACTCCTCCTCTCACTCTCCTCACACACTCCTCTCACTCTCCTCACACACTCCTCACACACTCCTCACACTCCTCCTCTCACTCTCCTCACACACTCCTCACACTCCTCCTCTCACACTCCTCTCACACACTCCTCTCACACTCCTCACACACTCCTCTCACTCTCCTCACACACTCCTCACACACTCCTCTCACACACTCCTCACACACTCCTCTCACACACTCCTCCTCTCACACGCCTCACACACTCCTCACACACTCCTCACACACTCCTCTCACACTCCTCACACACTCCTCCCACACTCCTCACATACACTCCTCCTCTCACACTCCTCACACACTCCTCTCACTCTCCTCACACACTCCTCACACACTCCTCTCACTCTCCTCACACACTCCTCTCACTCTCCTCACACACTCCTCCTCTCACACTCCTCACACTCCTCCTCTCACACTCCTCACACACTCCTCTCACTCTCCTCACACACTCCTCTCACTCTCCTCACACACTCCTCACACTCCTCCTCACACTCCTCTCACACACTCCTCACACACTCCTCTCACACTCCTCACACACTCCTCTCACTCTCCTCACACACTCCTCTCACACACTCCTCTCACACACTCCTCACACACTTCTCCTCTCACACGCCTCACACACTCCTCTCACTCTCCTCACATACTCCTCACACTCCTCCTCTCACTCCTCCTCTCACACTCACTCCTCTCACTCTCCTCACACACTCCTCTCACACTCCTCACCTCATACTCACTCCTCACACACTCCTCACACACTCCTCTCACTCTCCTCACACACTCCTCCTCTCACACTCCTCACACACTCCTCTCACTCTCCTCACACTCCTCCTCTCACACTCCTCTCACACACTCCTCACACACTCCTCACACACTCCTCACACTCTCCTCACACACTCCACACACTCCTCACACTCCTCCTCTCACTCCTCCTCTCACACTCACTCCTCTCACACTCCTCCACTCACACACTCCTCCACTCACACACTCCTCTCACACTCCTCACCTCACACACTCCTCACACACTCCTCACACAGTCCTCCTCTCGCACTCCTCCTCTCACACTCCTCACACACTCACTCCTCTCACACTCCTCACACACTCCTCTCACTCTCCTCACACACTCCTCACACTCCTCCTCTCACACTCCTCTCACTCTCCTCACACACTCCTCACACACTCCTCCTCTCACACTCACTCCTCTCACACTCCTCCACTCACACACTCCTCTCACACTCCTCACACTCCTCCACTCACACACTCCTCTCACACTCCTCACACTCACTCCTCACACACTCCTCACACACTCCTCTCACACACTCCTCACACACTCCTCTCACACACTCCTCCTCTCACACGCCTCACACACTCCTCTCACACACTCCTCACACACTCCTCCTCTCACACTCCTCACACACTCCTCCCACACACTCCTCCCACACTCCTCACATACACTCCTCCTCACACACTCCTCTCACGCTCCTCACACACTCCTCTTCACACACTCCTCACACACTCCTCTCACTCTCCTCACACTCCTCCTCTCACACTCCTCACACACTCCTCTCACTCTCCTCACACACTCCTCTCACTCTCCTCACACACTCCTCACACTCCTCCTCACACTCCTCTCACACACTCCTCACACACTCCTCACACTCCTCTCACACACTCCTCACACACTCCTCTCACACTCCTCACACACTCCTCTCACTCTCCTCACACACTCCTCACACACTCCTCTCACACTCCTCTCTCCTCCACTCACACACTCCTCTCCTCCACTCACACACTCCTCTCACACTCCTCACCTCACACACTCCTTTCACACTCCTCACCTCACACTCACTCCTCACACACTCCTCCTCACACTTCTCACACACTTCTCACACACTCCTCTCACACACTCCTCTCACTCTCCTCACACACTCCTCACACTCCTCCTCTCACTCTCACTCCTCTCACACT
This sequence comes from Abramis brama, assembly GCA_022829085.1. Classification (NCBI taxonomy): domain Eukaryota; kingdom Metazoa; phylum Chordata; class Actinopteri; order Cypriniformes; family Leuciscidae; genus Abramis; species Abramis brama. The sequence continues at coordinate 31,731,190 of CM040788.1, read as the reverse complement.
CCTCCACTCACACACTCCTCTCACACTCCTCACCTCACACTCACTCCTCACACACTCCTCACACACTCCTCCTCACACAGTCCTCCTCTCACACTCCTCACACACTCCTCTCACACTCCTCACACACTCACTCCTCTCACACTCCTCACACACTCCTCTCACTCTCCTCACACACTCCTCACACTCCTCCTCTCACACTCCTCTCACTCTCCTCACACACTCCTCACACACTCCTCCTCTCACACTCACTCCTCTCACACTCCTCCACTCACACACTCCTCACACTCCTCACACTCCTCCATTCACACACTCCTCTCACACTCCTCACACTCACTCCTCACACACTCCTCTCACACTCCTCCACTCACACTCCTCTCACACTCCTCCACTCACACACTCCTCTCACACTCCTCTCACACTCCTCCACTCACACACTCCTCTCACACTCCTCACCTCACACACTCCTTTCACACTCCTCACCTCACACTCACTCCTCACACACTCCTCCTCTCACACTCCTCCTCTCACACTCCTCCTCACACACTCCTCACCTCTCACACACTCCTCTCACACTCCTCACCTCACACTCACTCCTCACACACTCCTCCTCTCACACTCCTCACACACTCCTCATCTTACACACTCCTCGTTTCACACTACTCCTCTCACACTCTTCACACACTCCTCCTCTCACACTCCTCATCTCACACAGCGCTCAGTTTCTCCTCTCTATCTCTCTCTCTCTGTGTGTGTGTGTGTGTGTGTGTGTGTGTGTGTAGGGCGAGTGTGATAAGAGCTTCGGATCAGAGTTCTTGTTCAGTGAACACGGGAAGGAGCTGATCGTGGGAGAGATCTTCATCCGGGTATATAACGAGCAGCCTACGTTTCCCCTGGAGGTGAGAGAGCGTTAGTGTTCCTGAGTCTCTTCTGCTCACAAACACAGCATTTATTTTACATAGTCTTTTGTAACATTATAAATATCTTTACTGTCACTTCTGATCAATTTAATGCGTCCTTGATGAATGGAAGTGTACATTTCCAAAGTCTGAACTTAAAGCAGTGTGTTGTGTGTGTCTGTTGAGCGCTGTACTCTCTCTCCCGTTAGTATCCGAAGGCGCTGGCGTCGAGTCTGCTGGATTACGTGGGCTCTCAGGCGCAGTACTTGCACACACTCCTGGCCATGACCCAGGCTAGTAAAGTGGAGTCGCAGCAACACGCCCAGAGACTGCGCTGGGCCGAGATGGCTCTCGAAGCTCTCCGTAACGTCATCAAGAACAACACAGGTGCTCGAGCGAGGAGGATCTCTGTGACGGTTCCTGTAGGATCAGTGTGTTTAATCTGTGCTGTGTGTGTGTGTGTGGCTCTGCAGGCTCTGAGACTGAGTGCATCGGACACTTCAAGCTGCTCTTCTCTCTGCTGAGGGTTCACGGCGCCGGGAAGGTCCAACAGCTCGCTCTGGAGGTGAGCATGTCCTGCAACACACACGTCTCACACACCGCTGTGATTAGCCACTGTCTCTGTTCTCATCTGCTTGTGCTTTAACTGTAGGTGGTGAACACCGTCACATCAAACCAGGACTGTGTCATTAACATCGCAGAATCACTAGTTCTTCCCAATCTGTTGGTGCTGCTGCACTCCTTACCTTCCAGTAAGACTTCTGAAACATTCAAACACTCGACATGGACTCGACATAGACTCGACATGACATAGTCTCGACATAAACTCGACATAGACATGACATAGACATGTGACATAGACTCGACATAGTCTTGACATAGACTTGACAGTCTCGACATGAACTCGACATAGACATGACATACACGACATAGACACCACGACATAGGCACGGCATGGACTAGACATATACTCAATATAGACATAACATAGTCTTGTCATAGACACGACATAGACTCGACGTAGACTTCTGGCTTCATCTCTATCTGTTGAACGCTGAAGAACAAACACAGACACACACCTGTATATACAGTGTCTTATACAATGACATTATATTTCTATATACCTCCTTATACATATTCTTTCATAAAAGTCTATATTTAAGCTATTTACACCATTTTTATTTAATTTGGCTATATAAAGCACTTTGAATTATGATTGTGTATGAAATGTGCTGTATAAATAAATGTGGTTTTACCTTAATAGTTCAGTTGGGCATAAAATCCACAATAAATAGTTTTTATAGCAGTTTTTATATGACTATATCTATGATAATGTTTATGATATATCTTATGTTTAATCATAGGATATATTTCTATAATTATGGTAAATCATTTTTTTAATATTTATGAATATGTATTTATAAAATAAAATCCTAAAACTATAATAAATATTTTTCATATTTAAAAAAAATATAGTCCCATAATTATGGTAAATATTTTTTATTATTTAAAACATGTATAAATGTCTCATAAGTTTGGAAAATGTATAATATGTAAAATATTTATGAATATCTATTTATAAAATATAGTCCTAAAACTATTGTAAATATTTTTAATAATTAACAAATATATATGAATCTTATTTAAAAAATATAGTCCTAAACCTTTAGTAAATATTTTTAATGTTTACAAATATTTATGAATATGGTAAATATTTTGAATATTTCAATTGAATTTCAAATATGAAAAATGAAAATTGATTTATTCATGAAAGCCCTGACTCGTGCTCCTGCAGGCCGACAGCTGGTGCTGGAGACGCTTTACGCTCTGACCTCCAACACTAAGATCATCACAGAGGCCATGAACAAAGGTCAGCGTGACATCATTTCCTGTGGGAATACCCCAATAGCAGATTTCCTCTGTGAATCCCTTAGATGGTTTAGTCACTGCAGCTGTGTGTGACCTCTGACCTCTCTCCTCTCAGGTGCGCTGATCTACCTGTTAGATCTGTTCTGTAACTCCACCCACCCTCAGGTGCGCACACAGACCGCAGAGCTCTTCTCCAAGATGACCTCAGACAAGCTGGTGGGACCCAAGGTGAGACTGTGCGTGTGTGAGACTGGCTGTGTGTGGAGACTTTAGCGTAGGAGCAGCACTGCTTCCTTCTCCTGTGTTTCTGATCATAGATGTGTTTATTACCCATAACTCTCTGCCTGCGCTGAGTGTCGAGTGTTTCCCACAGGTGCGTCTGACCCTGGTGCGCTTCTTGCCGGCCGTGTTCATGGATGCCATGCGGGATAATCCCGAGGCGGCTGTGCACATATTCGAGGGAACGCACGAGAACCCGGAGCTGATTTGGAACGACAGCTCGAGAGAGACGGTCTCTACCACCGTCAGAGAGATGATGCTGGAGTGAGTTATCCTACATCACACTATCCTCATTCCCTGATCACTCCTCCTGCTGGAGTGAGTTATCCTACATCACACTATCCTCATTCCCTGATCACTCCTCCTGCTGGAGTGAGTTATCCTACATCACACTATCCTCATTCCCTGATCACTCCTCCTGCTGGAGTGAGCTATCCTACATCACACTATCCTCATTCCCTGATCACTCCTCCTGCTGGAGTGAGCTATCCTACATCACACTATCCTCATTCCCTGATCACTCCTCCTGCTGGAGTGAGTTATCCTACATCTCACTATCCTCATTCCCTGATCACTCCTCCTGCTGGAGTGAGTTATCCTACATCACACTATCCTCATTCCCTGATCACTCCTCCTGCTGGAGTGAGCTATCCTACATCACACTATCCTCATTCCCTGATCACTCCTCCTGCTGGAGTGAGCTATCCTACATCACACTATCCTCATTCCCTGATCACTCCTCCTGCTGGAGTGAGTTATCCTACATCTCACTATCCTCATTCCCTGATCACTCCTCCTGCTGGAGTGAGCTATCCTACATCACACTATCCTCATTCCCTGATTACTCCTCCTGCTGGAGTGAGTTATCCTACATCACACTATCCTCATTCCCTGATCACTCCTCCTGCTGGAGTGAGCTATCCTACATCACACTATCCTCATTCCCTGATCACTCCTCCTGCTGGAGTGAGTTATCCTACATCACACTATCCTCATTCCCTGATCACTCCTCCTGCTGGAGTGAGCTATCCTACATCACACTATCCTCATTCCCTGATCACTCCTCCTGCTGGAGTGAGTTATCCTACATCACACTATCCTCATTCCCTGATCACTCCTCCTGCTGGAGTGAGCTATCCTACATCACACTATCCTCATTCCCTGATCACTCCTCCTGCTGGAGTGAGTTATCCTACATCACACTATCCTCATTCCCTGATCACTCCTCCTGCTGGAGTGAGCTATCCTACATCACACTATCCTCATTCCCTGATCACTCCTCCTGCTGGAGTGAGTTATCCTACATCACACTATCCTCATTCCCTGATCACTCCTCCTGCTGGAGTGAGCTATCCTACATCACACTATCCTCATTCCCTGATCACTCCTCCTGCTGGAGTGAGCTATCCTACATCACACTATCCTCATTCCCTGATCACTCCTCCTGCTGGAGTGAGCTATCCTACATCACACTATCCTCATTCCCTGATCACTCCTCCTGCTGTAGTGAGCTATCCTACATCACACTATCCTCATTCCCTGATCACTCCTCCTGCTGGAGTGAGCTATCCTACATCTCACTATCCTCTTTCCCTGATCACTCCTCCTGCTGGAGTGAGTTATCCTACATCACACTATCCTCATTCCCTGATCACTCCTCCTGCTGGAGTGAGCTATCCTACATCACACTATCCTCATTCCCTGATCACTCCTCCTGCTGGAGTGAGCTATCCTACATCACACTATCCTCATTCCCTGATCACTCCTCCTGCTGGAGTGAGCTATCCTACATCACACTATCCTCATTCCCTGATCACTCCTCCTGCTGGAGTGAGCTATCCTACATCACACTATCCTCATTCCCTGATCACTCCTCCTGCTGGAGTGAGCTATCCTACATCACACTATCCTCATTCCCTGATCACTCCTCCTGCTGGAGTGAGTTATCCTACATCACACTATCCTCATTCCCTGATCACTCCTCCTGCTGGAGTGAGCTATCCTACATCACACTATCCTCATTCCCTGATCACTCCTCCTGCTGGAGTGAGCTATCCTACATCACACTATCCTCATTCCCTGGTCACTCCTCCTGCTGGAGTGAGCTATCCTACATCACACTATCCTCATTCCCTGATCACTCCTCCTGCTGTAGTGAGCTATCCTACATCACACTATCCTCATTCCCTGATCACTCCTCCTGCTGGAGTGAGCTATCCTACATCACACTATCCTCATTCCCTGATCACTCCTCCTGCTGGAGTGAGCTATCCTACATCACACTATCCTCATTCCCTGGTCACTCCTGCTCATTTACTCTTCTTACTTTCCTCAGGCATTTTAAGCAGCAGAAAGACAATCCTGATGTCAACTGGAAGGTGAGGTTTTTTTGTGTCGAATTTAGTTTTACAGTCGTGAATTTTCATTATTTTTGATAATTTAATGCGTGCGTCTCAGTTGCCGGAGGAGTTCTCCGTGGCGTACGGAGCGGGACAGGGAGAGCTGGAGGTCGGAGGAGTGTTTCTGCGCATCTTCATCGCTCAGCCCGGATGGGTTCTGCGGAAGCCCAGAGAGTTCCTGGTGTCATTGATGGACACTCTGACGGTGCTGCTGGAGAAGAACAACCCCAGTGTGAGTGTGACTACAGAGATGGGTGTGTGTACGGGTGTGTTCTCCTGACGGGTGCGTGTACTGCTGTGTTCTCCTGACGGGTGTGTGCACGGGTGTGTTCTCCTGACGGGTGTGTGTACATCTGTGTTCTCCTGACGGGTGTGTGTACAGCTGTGTTCTCCTGACGTGTGTGTGCACGTGTGTGTTCTGCTGACGGGTGTGTGTACTGCTGTGTTCTCCTGACGGGTGTGTGCACGTGTGTGTTCTCCTTACGGGTGTGTGCACGGGTGTGTTCTCCTGACGAGTGCGTGTACTGCTGTGTTCTCCTGACGGGTGTGTGCACGTGTGTGTTCTGCTGACGGGTGTGTGCACGTGTGTGTTCTGCTGACGGGTGTGTGCACGGGTGTGTTCTTCTGACGGGTGCGTGTACTGCTGTGTTCTGCTGACGGGTGTGTGCACGGGTGTGTTCTTCTGACGGGTGTGTTCTTCTGACGGGTGTTTTCGTGTTATCACTGTGAAGCTGCTTTGATACAATCTGTATTGTAAAAAGCGCTATATAAATAAAGGTAAAGGGTGTGTGTACGGATGTGTTCTCCTGACGGGTGTGTGTACGGGTGTGTTCTGCTGACTGGTGTGTGTACGGGTGTGTTCTCCTGACGGGTGTGTGTTCTCCTCAGGGCGAGGCGCTGGAGACAGTCACCACCGCAGCAGTGTGTCTCTTCAGCACACACACTCAGCTGGCGGATCAGGTGCCTCCTCTCGGGCATCTCCCGCGGGTGCTGACGGCGCTCGCACACAAGAACAACGCTGTGCCCAAGAGTGCCATCAGACTCATACACGTGCTGTCAGACAACGAGGTGCTGCACACACACAAGCTCACACTCTCTCTCACACACACACACACACACACACACACACACACACGCTCACACACAAGCTCACACTCACACACACACACACACACAAGCTCACACTCACACACACACACGCTCAAACTCTCTCTCACACACACACACACTTACTGTGATTGTCAGAAACGGAAGCTTGTTTCTGCCACGCAATATATAAATAAAGGTTATTGAGACTTTTTATCTCACAATTATAAATTCTTGCAAGTGTAATTGCAAGTTTATGACTGAAACAAGTCTCCATAGTTCTAATAATAAACTACTAAGTACACTAATATACTACTTCTATATCAAGTAATTTTAAATAATAAGTAATAAGTGCTGAGTAATGTGGTGTGTGTTGCTGCTACAGCTGTGTGTGGCTGAAGTGTGTATAGTAATAATAAGTGATGTGTGTGTTGCTGCAGCTGTGTATAATAAGTGTGTGTGTGTTGCTGTAGTTGTGTGTGCGGATAATAAGTGTGTGTGTTGCTGCAGTTGTGTGTGCGCTCCATGGCGGCTCTGGAGGCCATCGGGCCGCTGATGACGGGGATGAAGCTCAGGGCTGATATGGCAGGACTGGCCTGTGAGGCTCTGAACCGCATGTTCCAGCGAGAGCAGAACGAGCTCGTGGCTCAGGTGACCCTCACACTCTCTCACACACACACACACACACACACACACACACAGAACAAGCTTGTGGCTCAGGTGACCCTCACACTCTCACACACACTCACAACACACACACAGGATGGCTCAGGAACTGAAAACACACTATATCTGTGCATATATAATATTAATAGTAATAATTAGGGATGCACCGATACCACTTTTTCCAGAACGAGGCCGATACAATACCTGTATTTTCACTGCATTTGTAATTTTTAAATATATTAGGAAAATAAACCAAAAGAATATGAATGATTTTGTTGATTTGTTTAGCAAATTTCCTTCAGTTATTTTCATGCTTAATTAAGCCTGTTAAAATGTATTGAACAAGTTTCTGTTACATTCTCTGTTCATTCTTAGGGTTTGGTATCGTTTGAAATTTAACGATTCCAATTTCGATTCTGCTTATCGATTCCTAATTTCGCTTCCAATAAGGTAAAAAAAAAATCAGTTCAGTCAATTTAGTCAATTTAGTCTTATTGCAAAATATTTAATTGTAGCTGAATCTCAGCGGCCTTTAGCACCTGATCATGCGCAGCTGCTTAAGATGTGCTCTAGGGAACCCCTCCCAAGGCACAGAGGACATGCTGGTGAGTCATTCCTACCCCAGATGTGGAGATTTTCTGGGCTAGGAAGGACATCATAGAGTGCTCGGATCAAGAACTTGATCTGCTGTGGATCTGCCTGCCAGATCTCGGTCCAAGAGATCTTCTTTTCCAGCGCACCCTCCCACCTTGTCCATGCTCCCTGCTGCCAACCAAAGCCCTGTGTCTCAGCTGGGACTCTGCTATCTCTAGGCCTTCCTGTGCTCTCCACTTCCTACCTGTCCACACCGTGATGCCTGCTGATGCCACCCTCGGGTCCTTAGAGTCCCGATAGAGTTGTGTTTCTCTGGTGCGAAAGACCTTAAACTCCTCATTGGGGCTGCTAAACTGGAGCTCCCTGATGCTACAGTCAAAGACACTACAAAAATTCATGGCAAGGGCAAAGAGAATAACTGAGATGGTGCACCCAGCTATGATCCCCTTTTCAAGCAGGTGCCATTCTGATGTTTAGTTCCCCGAAGTGACTCTAAGCCTGAAGTTCCTGTAGTAGTTCAGGATGAGGTCCTTTACCTTACTAGGTGCGTGGTGGCGATCCAGGGTTGTCTCAACGAGATTGTGGGGAATGGAGCCGTATGCGTTGGTCAAGCCAAAGCACCACTATGTCTCCCTTTCCTTCGCAAGCCTCTCTGATCAGCTGCGTGACAACCCCAGTGTGTTCTAGGCAACCCGGCACTCCTGGAATGCGACCTTTTTGCACAGAGGTGTCGATGTAACCATTCTTGAGGAGGAAGTCTGTCATCCATCGGGCTAGAACACTGAAGAAGATCTTCCCCTCCACGCTGAGAAGCGAGATGGATCTGAACTGCTCCAGTTTGGTTGAGTTTTCCTCCTTCGGTATCCAGACCCCATGCCTCCACTGGTCTGCTACCCTACGCCACACTACTCGCAAGATCTTCCATAGGATCTTGAGGAGCTCAGGGCAACACTTATACACCTTGTAGGGTACACCACTGGGTCCTGGAGCAAAGCTGGCTCTGGCTGCTGAAACCACCTCCTGCACTTCCATCAATGTGGGCTCTCTGATGTTGAAGTCCACCGTGGGAGATGGTACGTCCAACAGGGCTCCGAGGGGCTCTAGGTCTTGCTCCCTGTCAGGGTCACTCAGGTGTTGTGCAAGTACCAGTCTACTTCCTTCTTGGAAAAAGTCAGACATCCACTTCACTTCTGCCCCGAAAGCTGTTTTGTGAACTCGAAGGGATTGGCTATAAACACAGATCTCTTCCTTGCTCTCTCTCTCTGCCGCCCTCTGTGCCACTCTGCTCTACGCAGGGTCACAAGTTTCTTCCTAATGCTGTGGCGGAGCTCTGCGAGTGGTGGTTTCTCCTCCTCAGTTTGCTGCCTTGAACTGTCTTGCAAAGCTCGAAGCTTCATTGTGTAGTTTGGTCTGTTGGTCTTGCACTCTTCAAGCCAAACCTCTATGTTGCGAAGCTGACAATGATGGAAGTCACTGTCTGAAGCCGTTTATCTGCCTTTCCTTTTGCTGTGGTGGTAATGATTCTTGCAGTATCCTTGTCAAAATTGCTCTATAATTTGTGATGGTTTTCCGCAGGCCACTTGATCCGACGCTGCTGAACTACTCTGGAGCCGAAGAGTTTTGCACTTGGAGGTTCTGGGCTCTGTGGGGTGTCTCCGGGCCGGGCTCCTCCTGCGTCCCACCAGAAGTAACTTGCATTTCATTTTGGCCTGATTAATTTCAAGGCTGCGCTCATTCTTGTAGACCTTGCAAATGCACCTTGCCGTTGTCGTCAGTAATCCGTTTGCCAAGTTAGTTATAATTAGGTCCATCCTATTGGGGTGCTCACCCCCCCCCCCCCCCCCTCGGGCTCCTCTGGGGGTATGACTCTGTAGGTAAATTTGTAGCTTTGTGGGGTTCCTCCTCTCGGAAGATGCAGGTTGGGCTGCTACCCCTTCCTGCCCCAGTGGCCGTCTTTCCGGGCTGTAAACTATCTCTCCAGTAGTCACCAATCTGTTCTCGGTTGTCACCCAGTCTATTCCTGGTGTCACTGGCTGAGCCTGTATCAATACGTCAACGATATATCCCAGGATGCGCTGGGACACATCTTCAGTGATGTTCCTGAGGTCATTGGGTGTTTTGGGTCTTTCAACATCGTACACCCTCACCCAGGTGACCCAGCCAGGGTTGATCAGCAGCACTGGCCCACAGATCACTCTTCCTAAGCCCCAGCCATCTGGAGGCCCTCTCTGCAGCCTCCATAGAGGACTTAAAATAACACTACTTTATAAATAAAATATACATTACAAATATAGTTACAAAATTTATTCGAGTAGAATGAGTGAATTTTCTCTGTCATTTGTTGTTTGATTAGTGTTATTATAGAGACGGCAGCAGGAATATTAGGCTGCTGTCACTTTAACAGCCGCACGGATCCAATATACTGTTATACACGCCTGTGGCACAGAAAACAGAATCGTCTCTCGCTTGAATGGTTTAGTCATATTTAATATGCTCATACAGTCATATGCTCACAAAGGAATCGATATGAGGAATTGAAATTTAATTTTTATAACAAGTATTGATGAACTTAAGTATTCAATTCCAGAATTGGAAACGATTTTCAAATCCCAACCATATTCATTCTATTGCTCTCTCATATTTTATATTTCATTTAATAGCACAGCGCATATTTAGAGTTATTAATGTGCGTGTGTTCAGGCTCTTAGAGTGGAGCTGGTGCCGTATCTTCTCAAGCTGTTGGAGGGCATCGGGTTGGAGACTCTTGAAAACCCTTCAGCAACCAAAGCTCAGATCGTCAAAGCGCTGAAGTCCATGACCCGCAGCCTGCAGTTCGGAGAGCAGGTATAATCATCATCATCATCCTTCAGCAGGTCTTTACACTTGAGCCACAGTCAGAACACAACTCATGCTGTGTTTCTGCTACAGGTCAATGAAATCCTGTCTCGTTCCACTGTGTGGAGTGCCTTCAAAGACCAGAAACACGACCTCTTCATCTCCGACTCCCAGACTGCAGGTTATCTGACGGGTGAGTCCAGCGCACATTCAGTCTCTGAGAAGCCTGTGTTTACAGCATTGCACTTACAATGGAAATGTGTGGGTGAGACACGTAGACATGAACAAGCTTCTGTCCCGTGTTAACATGTAATGTCTGTGCTTTTAAAAGTGTGTGTCAGAAGGTTAATCTATGCAGTTGCTCCACAGACTCCTGTCTTCATTGCATTACTGTACACTGTTTCTGTGCTTGTTTTTGAGTGGTATTTAACTCATTTTGACATGTAACGAGTGTAGACTGTGTCTTTTGTATCAGTACTGATCTGAACTGCTCTGTCATTCCTCTGCGCCTGCTGGTTCTAACATCTGCTTGCTTCTCCCCCCCCCCTCTCTCTACCTCTCTCTCCCTCTCCCTCTCCCTCTCTCTCTCTCTCTCTCTCTCTCTCTCTCTACCTCTCTCTCTCTCCCTCTCTACCTCTCTCTCCCTCTCTCTACCTCTCTCTCTCTCCCTCTCTCTCTCCCTCCCTCTCTCTCTCCCTCCCCCCTCTCTCCCTCCCCCCTCTCTCGCTCTCTCTCTCTCTCTTTCTCTCTCTCTGCTGTATTATATCTGGGACTCTTCAGGTGTGTCCACTCCTTCTCTCCTGGCCGCCAGTAGTCCGCTGCGCACTGGCCTTTAGTCTCCCACCCTCCTCTCTTTCACTTTAAAGCAGGTACACTCTCTTTCTGATGACTTCATCTGTCTTTCCACTGCGTTTCCATCTGCATCTCCACCTTCACATGCAGCACTGATGGCGTTTTGTTGTCCAGTTTTTTCCTGGACAACAAAACAAAGTGATCATTTCATCCTGTCTGTTATGTTACAAAAAATTATAAATGTCATAATTTTTGGTGTTGACAATGACGTTGATGACGGTGTTGACGACTGTTGACTTTGACTGTGTGACTAGCAGTGTTGACGATGACGACAGTGTTGACGATGACGACAGTGTTGACGATGGCGACAGTGTTGACTATGACTTTGTGACTGACGATGTTGACTATGACATGCTGATGACGGTGTTGACGGCGGCGACGGTGTTGACTTTGATTGTGTGACTGACGATGTTGACGATGACATGTTGATGACGGTGTTGGCGGCGACGGTGTTGACTTTGACTGTGTGACTGATGGTGTTGACGATGACATGTTGACGACGGTGACAGTGTTGACTTTGACTGTGTGACTGACAGTGTTGACGATGACATGTTGATGACGGTGACAGTGTTGACTTTGACTGTGTGACTGACGGTGTTGACAATGACATGTTGATGACGGTGTTGGCGACGGCATTGACAACGATGATGGTGTTGACGATGGCGACGGTGTTGACTATGACTTTGTGACTGACGGTGTTGACGATGACATGTTGATGACGGTGTTGACTGTGACTGACGGTGTTGACGATGACATGTTGATGACGGTGTTGACAACGGCGACGGTGTTGACTTTGTGTGACTGACGGTGTTGACGATGACATGTTGATGACGGTGTTGACAACGGCGACGGTGTTGACTTTGTGTGACTGACGGTGTTGACGATGACATGTTGATGACGGTGTTGACAACGGCGACGGTGTTGACTTTGTGTGACTGACGGTGTTGACGATGACATGTTGATGACGGTGTTGACAACGGCGACGATGTTGACTTTGTGTGACTGACTTTGACGGTGTTGACGATGACATGTTGATGACGGTGTTGGTGACGGCATTGACAACAATGATGGTGTTGACGATGGCGACGGTATCGACTATGACTTTGTGATTGACGGTGTTGATGATGACATGTTGATGACGGTGTTGACAATGACAACGGTGTTGACAATGACGTGTTGATGACGATGAAGATGAAGGTGTTGGTTGATGTTGATGATGACTGTGTTGATGTTCAGGTCCAGGAGTGGCAGGCTATCTGACAGCAGGCACCGGCTCTACGGTCATCCCCAGCGTCCCACCGCCCGTAGACAACGACATCGGAGACCTGGGCTGAATTAGACTGACAGCATCAGGCGAAGCCGGACCCGGAGACTGAGACGGACATCTGTCTGGAGCAGCTCCTGATCCTCATGATCCTCCTGATCCTCGAGGACAGCTGATGGACTGATGGACAGAGAGAGGGAACGGAGGGCTGGTCGTCTCCTCTCTCACAGCACTCATGGTCTTTAGTGATTCCTTCATTTTAATACATCAACACTTCTTCCTCTTTCATTTTATATTCAGTTGCGTCTCGTAAATCTTTTCTTTCCATGGAGAGCAGAATAGTTTACTTTTGTATTGAGATATTTTTATGCGTTTGTTTATTTTCTTCATTCTGAGTGAGCCGATGAATAGATCTCTGATACGGTGTCGTCTTCGTCTTCCTGCGTCTCGCATTCAGCCCGTGTCTCAGCTGAAGTCTGTCCTCATCCCAACCAATCCTACGCATTTTCTGTTTGATAACATGCAGCCTTGCAGTTGAGAAGGATCCTGTGAAACTGATTATGATGTGAGAAGCGCACTGTCTGCGGTCTCTCCTGTTCCCCGTCTCTTTTCCCTCCTTCCCCAGAAAGCACTCGAATATTTATACCTATGATAAAGACCAACTGAAAATCAGCTTCTAAAAGGACAAAGAACAAATTGTACTGACTCTTGATTACAAATGTATGTGAACGACTAGTGCAATTATGAAATGTTAAATGTAATATGCGTACATAAACTTTCTATATTGAATGTACATTAATAAAAAATAAATCAGTTGCACTTGTACATAAAATTTTAAGAATAAAAGGGAATCCACATCTGTTTTTTGTTTGCAGTGTTTTGTGAACATGAAGAATTTGCCCAATTTCATTTTCCGGTCCAGTGTTTAGATCTAATAACACTGCAAACCAGAAGATTAAAATAATTTTTGTCTCCTCATGCAGTTGTATTTTTTTTTTTTTTTTTTGCCCAGCCACCACCCCCCCGTCTTCGGAGGTCAACTTTATTTTTATTCATATAACAAAATAAGAAAATAATAAAGAGTGACAAGCCGTAACAGGGAGACAGGGAGGTACACAGACAGACGGTCAGACAGACACACGGCCAGACAGACAGACAGACAGACAGACAGATAGACAGACAGATAGACAGACAAGCAGAGTTATAAGTGTGGGATTGGTATGTCTGTAAGTGTGTGACTGTTAGGTGTTGTTAAGGCAGATATATTGGTGGCGGGGGTAAAGATGATTGGAGTGGAGGGGAGGGGTGGAGATGGGGTGAGTGGGAAAGCACGTGGTTTACATTAGCTGTTGAATTTTTAGAAAGGTTATGAGAGGATTCCAGGTTTCTTTAAAGGCAGATATATTGTTCTTTTTATGAGCTATAATTTCTTCTGTCAAAATGAATTCTGTAATTAGGTTAGTCCAATGGGTGAAATTACAGGATGATTTTGATTTCCAGTTTTGAAAGATTATCTTTTTAGCGATTGCTAGAGAGACAAGAACTGGGGTTTTGTATTTGGAGGGGATGGAGGTTTCTGAAGTATCTCCTAGGAGACAGAGTGCAGGAGACAGTGGAACTCTGCAGTCCAGGATTGAAGATAGTGTGTTGGTTAATGTGATCCAAAGGGAGTGAACAGGCTGGCAGAGCCAGGTTGCGTGGAGATAGGTATCTGTGCTCCCAGAGGTGCACTGTGAACAGGTGTCTGTGTCAGATAATTTCATTTTAAATAGTTTACTCTGAGTGATGTGGATTCTGTGGATGGTTTTATATGCAGTTGTATTTTTGAAATCTAGTCTCTTTGTCCACCTTATTTGACAGGATGGATATTGTAATGCTTTGCATTCGCTTGCAAATCTTTTGCATTTTCTCGTTCTTGTTCCCCGTTAAACCGTCACTAGTTTTGCGAGCGAACAAAACCTGATAATAATTACGATAAATTTAAATATGATGAATACCAGTTTGCAGCATAACGACTGACTATGTGCAGTTAATTAAATGTAAACGGCGGACACTGAAGCTTTGCACATTCAATTAAAAAAATTCGCTCTTAGGTTAAAATAAAGTGGACAGAGAGAGTCATAGGTCATGTTTGATGCATTATATTGTGTGTCTGCATTACACTGCATGTCCACACGAGGGCGACAGATCTTCATATTACAGCCTCTGCAGCTCCTTTGGTTTTGTGATCATTCATTCTCTGAATCCCCCAGAGTTACTCATATAACAAGCAATCATTTTGTGATTTAGAAGAACAAATCCAAAGTGCCACATGTCATCTATAATGCCCAAGAAATCTTGATTTAATTGTGCATCGTTTCATACTGTCTAACATTAGCATCAGAAGTAATTTGGTGTGGTTCATCAGCTGAGCATTTTGCTGACATCATCAGTCTTTCTCTGACTTGATTAAAGTGCTCAGAATCTGTTTCCTCAATCCCTTCAGTTTCTGCAGGTGCTGGAAGACCCCTGTCATTCCTCTGTTATTCTGACTCATTCAGAGCTCAGATCTGCGTGAGATCCAGCGTTCACTCCCTGTGGGAATGAGTCATATTACTGAGGAAGCAGACTATCCTGAGGCAGTGGAACTGATTCAATAGATCTGTTTTCTGTTCATTAAATGGTGTTAGACACACAATGCAATGAAACATTTGCATTGGCAGTAAATCACTGCATAGTACATAGACAAATATAGTTTTCGTTACATCGCGCTCTGGAATACTCGATTCTGATTGGTCAATGGCGACCTCTAGCGGACAAATATTTCCTAATAATCGAGGTCGTCCACGGCAGTGCTGTTCTTACATCTCTATTCTATTGGTAATGGATAATGGACCGTTTTCCGCCCGTGAAACTCAAACCGGCGCTACTTTCATGTCTCTGGTATCACTCCGCGGACTCGCGCTCTCTTCATACACACGTTGAAACCGCCATTTTGTGCCTCTGTCATGTTTTCTAGTGAAAAAGACCTCTCTCTCAAGACTTAGGCATTAATATTGCTGAAACATTGTATAAAGGCCGATTGTTGTACATGTTTTAGTGGAATATTTTATTTTTAGCAGGTAAGATTGTAAAATCGTTCACATCCACATATAAAACTCGCTGATTCAGGGACAAAATGTTCAGTATTTGTGCATCAGTTAAAAACAAAATAATGGAGAGCAAGAAGAAACATGAATTGATTCAGGATATTCAAGCAAATCTTCCAGTGACACTCTTTCTGACTGACCTTCAGCTTCTCTTCTGTTTCCATCGACTCAGAACCTTCACAGACTCACCGTTTCTACTTGTTCCTGATAGTAATTCTACATTTGAGAATAGAAATACTGTATTTATCCTGAATTGCCATGATGGCAAGAATTGGTGTTTTGACCCAATATAACACTGTTCTATTGCTGGAAGGAAATTCTTTTTAAAAGCTGCATGGGGGATTTCTTTGGTCTCTTTGACGGCAGACACACACAACACACACACAGTTCGCAGACTCCCTGATTCCTCATGCTGACACACACCGTAACCTCAAACATCGGACGACTCGTATCTTTCTCCTCAGAGAACAGGTTCATGACGGGCGGTTTGCGGTAGTCCTGTCTGACGGCCTTTATTGTTGAACTGAATCACTCAATGAATCACTCAAACTGAATCGACTTTTTAGAAAACATTAGTTATTTCAGTAATATTTTCAGCCTCTTCTCATTGGTTGGGTTCAGTCATGTGACTCATTATAGTTGCTGTATTTTTTTTTTTAAACTTGTCAATCACAGTCATAGGTCACAGTGTGATTGATGCCTTGCAATATGATCTCATACACTGTAGCGTTCAAACGTTTGTAATTATTAAATTTGTAATGTTTTTGAAAGTAGTCTCTGATACTGAAATGATACTAAAACACGTTTGAACGGCAGTGTAGTTTCTTGCAAAAAAATGCATCTCAGAATGAGCTTTTTTTATTTTGACTGAGATGGAAACTGGCTTTCGTTCCTCGCAGACCGTTTGCATTACAGTTACATCTGTCAGAAACGAGTAAACAACAACAACAACAACGACGTGTGCTCCGGATCTTCAGCGCCACACATCTGTCAGTTCCACACATGACGCACAATCCGTTTGCTGTGTTTCAGAGTTTGGTTTAATAAGAGGAAGAAATGGTGACAATTTCAAGATGAACGGTTTGTCGGAACATCATTCTTAAAGTTAATCTCTTCTTTTCCATCCAGCATTCAGTGCACATGAGGATTGTTTCCTGACCTTTGACCCAGTAGCATCTAAACTAGCCTTCATGACGTAATACCGGCTGTGCATGAAAGACAGAAACACATGAGAGAGAAGTATTGCGTTCAGTCTCTGCGGCCCAGTGTTTTCTCAACAGTCAGGCTGAGTGTTAGTGATGGTGAAGCTCATGAAGTGCCATCTGAAGATCTGGGAACGTCTCCGATTGTCCCGGTCGTGTTCTGTGCCGGCGAGGCCGATCACGTGCTGAACTCTCTGGTCAAACAGGGAATGTTCGGAGGAGTCAGAGCAACTGAGGAGGAAAAGAACAAGAAAATTAGGACGTTTTACTGTGAACAATACAACATTTTGCACCATAGTTTCATGATTCATTTGAAATGTAATCAGTTTGAACCGATAATTCCCTGAGCGATTGGTGGCGTTTAATCCGTCCTGTGGAAGAATGCTCATTATCTTAACATTTAAGCCTCAGTAGTGCAAAACTGGAATATGGCATAAAACATTTGTGAATGAAACAGTGTTTCCAGCCCATGTGTTCAAGAGAACAAAATAAGGAAATTAGCTCAAAATATCAGTAATAAACTGTAATTTTCTGCAATCTTTCTCTTTCCCCTCCATCATAAACGAGTGTGTCTCGAGCGTCAGACGAAACACAGTAAACGCTGTCGTGTTCTCTGGCGTTCGGATGCTGGTGTTCGGGAACACACTCGTGTGAGATGCTTCTGGAGGGAATTACACCCAATCATTCAGATCACACACTTCGACTCCGGTGTTTCAGAAACACCAAACCAACATTACAGACGCTGCGATGCCATTGGTTATCTACTCCAGTTATCCAATCACAGCTGACACTGAGCAAAGTCACATGAGGTTTGAGGGATTTATGCAGTAAATGTTTCCATTGTAGTTTGTCTTCTTATCGGATCAAAACTATTATCCACCTCAATTGAGCGCATGAGTTTTTATGTGCATTTTTACATTTATGCGCATCTTGCCGTTTCCATCCAGCGTTTTTTTATGCGATATCCCAAAATGCGCAGAAAAATAAGTGGATGGACAATGTTATGTTCTGGTTAAGTAAGGATTTTGTGTAATGCAAGAAATAATTATTCATTAACAATTAACATTGTATTAAATATTTATTGTAAACATCCTTTTATTTTATAAATGTATAAATTATATTTATTTTGTTCAAAGAATATTTAGATGTTTTACTGGAAATCAAGACTAAAAGGCGTTTTTGCAGTGTATATGTTCATAAACCTCTTCATTAATCAGCATTGGCATTCAGTGTTATTACAGCATATCTCTGTCAGGACTGATGGATGTTTTCTTCCAATTAGAGAAGTGCGCACCTGTATCATATATCTATATATCTGGCTTTGACCTTTGAGGGCTCATATTTGCTCCTGTTGAGAGCGATTCTCCTCAGTCTGTTGAATGGTGTCTTTATGCGTGTAAACCCAGCAGAGCTTTAGATGTAGAAGCTCATGAGACATTCCCTTCAGCGTTTCACTGGAGACCGGAGAGCGTCCGCACCACAGGCTCCGTTTGCCCCGGCGTTTCACTGGAGACCCGAGAGCGTCCGCACCACAGGCTCCGTTTGCCCCAGCGTTTCACTGGAGACCCGAGAGCGTCCGCACCACAGGCTCCGTTTGCCCCGCCGTTTCACTGGAGACCGGAGAGCGTCCGCACCACAGGCTTCGTTTGCCCCGGCGTTTCACTGGAGACCGGAGAGCGTCCGCACCACAGGCTCCGTTTGCCCCGGCGTTTCACTGGAGACCCGAGAGCGTCCGCACCACAGGCTCCGTTTGCCCCGGCGTTTCACTGGAGACCCGAGAGCGTCCGCACCACAGGCTCCGTTTGCCCCGGCATTTCACTGGAGACCCGAGAGCGTCCGCACCACAGGCTCCGTTTGCCCCGGCGTTTCACTGGAGACCCGAGAGCGTCCGCACCACAGGCTCCGTTTGCCCCGGCATTTCACTGGAGACCCGAGAGCGTCCGCACCACAGGCTCCGTTTGCCCCGGCGTTTCACTGGAGACTACGGAAGCCTGTCTCTGCCTAAAGACTTACAAATAAAAAAGCTCAATATGAGATAAAGTTGAGAATAAGAAATAAAGTAATATTTTGAGATCATTCGGAGATGAAATGTTACATTCTCAAGGAATAAAGTCACACTGTGAGATGGAAAGTAGCAATTGCAAAAAAAAAGTTTAAATTACGAAATAGTCACATTTAACACATCCAATCACATCCAACCAGCCCCGGTGTTTCACTGGATACCAGAGAGCGTCCGCACCACAGGCTCCGTTTGCCCCGGCGTTTCACTGGATACCGGAGAGCGTCCGCACCACAGGCTCCGTTTGCCCCGGCGTTTCACTGGATACCGGAGAGCGTCCGCACCACAGGCTCCGTTTGCCCCGGCGTTTCACTGGATACCGGAGAGCGTCCGCACCACAGGCTCCGTTTGCCCTAACGTTTCACTGGATACCGGAGAGCGTCCGCACCACAGGCTCCGTTTGCCCCGGTGTTTCACTGGATACCAGAGAGCGTCTGCACCACAGGCTCCGTTTGCCCCGGCGTTTCACTGGAGACCCGAGAGCGTCCGCACTACAGGCTCCGTTTGCCCTGGCGTTTCACTGGAGACCGGAGAGCGTCCGCACCACAGGCTCCGTTTGCCCCGGCGTTTCACTGGAGACCGGAGAGCGTCCGCACCACAGGCTCCGTTTGCCCCGGCGTTTCACTGGAGACCGGAGAGCGTCCGCACCACAGGCTCCGTTTGCCCTAGCGTTTCACTGGATACTGGAGAGCGTCCGCACCACAGGCTCCGTTTGCCCCGGCGTTTCACTGGATACTGGAGAGCGTCCGCACCACAGGCTCCGTTTGCCCCGGCGTTTCACTGGATACTGGAGAGCGTCCGCACCACAGGCTCCGTTTGCCCCGGCGTTTCACTGGATACTGGAGAGCGTCCGCACCACAGGCTCCGTTTGCCCTGGCGTTTCACTGGATACTGGAGAGCGTCCGCACCACAGGCTCCGTTTGCCCTGGCGTTTCACTGGATACTGGAGAGCGTCCGCACCACAGGCTCCGTTTGCCCCGGCGTTTCACTGGAGACCGGAGAGTGTCCGCACCACAGGCTCCGTTTGCCCTGGCATTTCACTGGATACTGGAGAGCGTCCGCACCACAGGCTCCGTTTGCCCTGGCGTTTCACTGGATACTGGAGAGCGTCCGCACCACAGGCTCCGTTTGCCCCGGCGTTTCACTGGAGACCGGAGAGTGTCCGCTCCACAGGCTCCGTTTGCCCCGGCGTGAGGCGCTCGAGGGGTTAATCTGCAGTCATGCTCACTTTAACCCTTCGAGTGCCTGAAAGTAAGGAGATTTTGTAGACGTGTGCTGTGTGAGTTTGTAATTGCTGCTGTTTTGCACATATTCGTTCTGCTAACACACACTTTAAGGCTCGTTCTGTGCCTCAAATGTGAGCGGATGTTCCAGTATTATATCATCACATTCATCCACGATCCTGAAACGCTTTCATCTTAATGGCCTCCATCTTCTAATGCAACGGAACTAACAGGAACAAACAACTTGCTTTCATTTCCTCCGCTCTGAATCGCTCAGTGATTTGTGAGTTTGAACTCCCAGTTGTGACTTGTTACCGTTAAATTACACAAACCGTTCTTCTCTTTTGGCCGGCGCAGTTGAAGCTCCTCACATCTTCTTTAGAACACAGAGAACTGAAGACTTTCATCACACAGAGTCAATAACTCTGAATAATGAATGATTATTCAGGACTGAAACTACGGAAGCCTGTCTCTGCCTAAAGACTTACAAATAAAAAAGCTCATTATGAGATAAAGTTGAGAATAAGAAATAAAGTAACATTTTGAGATCATTCGGAGATGAAATGTTACATTCTCAAGGAATAAAGTCACACTGTGAGATGGAAAGTAGCAATTAAAAAAAAAAGTCTAAATTACGAAATAGTCACATTTAGAGACAAACAGTCACAATTACAAGAAGAAAAGCTGCATTGGTGAAATATATAGTAACATTGTCTTGAATGTTTGGCATCAAACAGAATTTATTTTCTACCACTTTCCAGTCCATTGAAGAAGAAAAAACTTTGTATTTTTCATATTTTAAAGTTGTCCATTATTATTTGTGTTTTCCCACGGCTTCCAGCGTCAGCGTGTCCACTGGTCCCGACGCACATGTTTGAGAGGTTCATCACAGAATCAGCGTATTCTCTAAATGAACAGTTTTCTCAGTTATAGTTCTGATAATACTGAGCAACACATGAGCTGAAGTAAATCTGTCATCACTAATAAAGCGGTTTCTCTGAGATCCGTGTGGTTCAGCGCTGAAGCCCAGATGAAAACTTCTATTTGCCCATGAGGCTTTTGCATGCTTTGAAAGTTGTATTGTGTTTACATGGCACACAATATGAGACAGATTCATTTAATTGAGGAATATTGATGCAAGTGAATTGTTGCTATTTGACGGTCTAGACATGTTCCAGTCTTTCCATCTGAGAAAGCTTAAGCCCTTAATAGTTTCCATTTGCAACTGTTATTAGTTCTGTGATTGAATCAGAATAAGTTCCTCTTCCAGCATCTCTTCTCTTCTCTGATGATGAGGGTGGGGCAACCTGTCACTCACATTAGATCAGCCAATAGCAAACCACAACCATCCAACCAGCCAATCAACTCCCCACAGACACAATCAAGCCCCGCCCACATTTGTTCTTGTTCCAGAAGCGATTCACTCGATATACGCCACAATAGAGGAGAGAAGACCAGCACAACTTCACTCTCATCACGAGTTTAAACACTAACTGTGACTATATCAAAATGCAATATTGTTGAGGAAAAAAGTATATTTTCTCATATTTATATATATCACTGATTCTTGAGAGTCGGGACAAAACACGTTTTAAAAAACTTTTTTTTAAAACACACACTATATCAATTAGAGTTATATGTTTCTGCAGAGAAAGGTCTTAGCTATTTAACCATGTAAAGGAACAGGTTCTAAATAAAAACACA
Source organism: Abramis brama (assembly GCA_022829085.1). Lineage (NCBI taxonomy): Eukaryota > Metazoa > Chordata > Actinopteri > Cypriniformes > Leuciscidae > Abramis > Abramis brama. The sequence continues at coordinate 31,709,134 of CM040788.1, read as the reverse complement.
TTTTTAACAAATAAACATGTTTCCCTTCAGAACTGGATTTGTGTCAACTCCGTCAGACACACTAAAAAGTATTCAATTTTAATTCTTCAAATCCAACAAGAATCTAAAGTTCTGAAGTATATTGTAATAGTGTTTAGTTACTCTGATATGTAAAAAAAATCCAATATATAAACTTAAGTTGTGATTTCACACTATTCTGAAAATTCAGATCTCTAAATATTTGCATTTTCAAACTTTGATTTTAATTTCAATATTGTAAAAGCAAATTCCTTAAATAAATAAAACATAAGAGGATGTAGATCAGATGGTCCTTTATTACAAAAACAACATAAACTGAAGGAAGATTTTTTTTTTCCCCAAAAAAATTAACCAAAACATACATACATTTAACGCTGTTGACGAAGATCTGACGGTGTTGACGAAAAACTGACGGTGTTGACCAAAAATGTTTTAATGTTTTACCTCAGATTTGTGAAATGTTCACCTGTTTGTCATGATATGTTCTGACAATAAAGAGTAGTTTAAAACCACAATTAAAACTCTGTTTTCTACAACTTTCACTTAGGAGCAAAAATCTGCCTTTAAACTTGATTTAAACTTTAAACTTAAAGATTTGACATTTATTGTGATAATTATCGATATCGACTGATATAAAAAAAAATATCATGATCATTTTTTTTGGCCATATCGCCCAGCCCTACACTGGCTTCTCATTTCTCTATCTCTGTCTCTACATATATAAATATATATATTGAAGTGCTGGCAAAGTTACACGTTACACAATAATAAGCAGACCACTGCCTGCCCATTCTCTACAAGTCAGATGCGTATGGTTAAATAATGTAATGCATGCTATGTATGAGCATTTATGTGTAAATAAAACCCTGAAATAACAGTTTAACCCTTCACTATATTCACAAATAATATTATATTCGCACATTAAGAGGTTATTGGTGGATTTGTCAACTCCGTCAGCTTACAGGTCAACTCCGTCAGACATAGAACCTGACAGAGTTGACGTCTGACGGAGTTGACGTCTGACGGAGTTGACGTAAGGGCATGTATTTTCCTGCCAAAATCTGTATTGTACACTGCAGCTAGGTAGTTTTTCCTCAGTTGCTAGCTGTCCCAATAACCTCACTAAAATGCTTAAATTCAATCCACTATGGTTTAAAAAAAGTATCTTAACAGAAAGATTGTATTGACATGGTGCAGCTGTGACCATAGGAATATTGACATTGTTTGTCTAAAATATAAAAAAATGTAAAACATACCAGAGCATGTGTGGTAGTGCTGCATTCACCACAGACAGGGAGATGAAAAGGGGTCCTCAGGGATAAAGCTGACCATGCTATTTCCTGATTTAAAGAGCTTTATGAACAAATCTGACGGAGTTGACAGAAACTGAGGACACAACTTTAATAGGCAGATTTTTATGGAAAATATTGTTTGATGTTCACTTCATGCATTGTTTTTTATATTTATACCCCTTATTTTTTATTTGATATATATGTTTTCACAGTTGTAGAGCTTTTTTTTAAAGTTTTTGGGGATGGTTAATATTGTGACCTCTTGCTGAGGACAAGTGCAATAACATGGACCTTCTAACCACAGACCATACATTTAAACAAATTTTCCCCAAAAAGATAAAAAAGTTTATTCTAAAAATCAGATAGGTATATACAATTCCTTTAGATTTAACTTTGTAAGTATGTCAATCATGATGAATTTCTTCATTTTTGCTATAAATTAGACTTTTCTATGTGGGACATGTTTTGTCCCGACTCTCAAGAATCAGTGATATATATATATATATATATATATATATATATATACAATATATACAATATTTTATATATACAATATTTTCTTTAACAAAAAAACAGCAGAAAAATATGAGTGTTTTAAACAAGCTTCAGCTTTCACGCGGTTGCCAGATCTCAAGAGTTTCAATTCCCCAACCAGAGCTTTTCTCTTTAAAGGACAGATTTTCTTCCCAGTGTTTTGCCTAATCTTCCCAGTCTGGGAAGCGTGTGCTTGTGCTCTCTGTACACTGGGAATAAAGCTGAGGATCTGAACACAGTCATGCGATCTCCACTGAGATATTCTGCTGGAATAGAGTCGGACAGTCAGTCTATTTGAATCTGCCATCAAACCTTCAGTGATGAACTGTAATAATCCAAATATGATTTCCACTGTATTGTTAGTGATTGTGGTGATGCTGAATAAATGTTCTTACACAACTCTGTGTGACAACACATAATCTTTTTATTTGCTATTGTTTTGATAGAAAAACATTAATGTAATTTGGAATAACTGTTTTAGCATTTTGCGAGAGACTTTATTTTTTCCAGTTTTCATAAGATAGAGAGTGTTATTTTTCAGTATTGTAAAACCGGAAACTATATGAATAAAATAAAGCATTCATATATCTCGTATAATAAAGATGTCGATATTCTGTTGATCTGTGCTCAAAGATTTCTCAAATGATAATCATCATGACCTGAAATCATGATTACAATATTGAGCAAAATAATTGATTACTATAATATAATGGGAAAAAATGACATTTTCATAACTAGATCACAACTAAAACTAGACTAAACAAAAAACAGGACTAAGACTGAGTGGAAACAAATGTGAGATCATGAACACTAGTATAACCAACAAGTGTGTGTGTGTATGTCTCTGTATGTGTGTGTGTGTATGTCTGTCTCTGTGTGTGTGTGTGTGTGTGTGTGTGTCTGTCTCTGTATGTGTGTGTGTGTGTGTGTGTGTGTGTGTGTGTGTGTGTTGTGGGCCGGTCGGTCTATAGACTCAGATGGTGTGTGTTTACATGGTTGTTTATTGCCAAACCAACCATCTAACATCCACAGATATTCAAGGTCATATTCGCCAAATTTCTATTAAATTTCACAGACAGAGATGTCCATATTCTGCTGTCGATCACGTCTCAGTGTGTGACGCACAGAAACACAGAAGTCACTTTCTGTTGGTTGATGTGTAAATCTGCCTCAACATCTCATGGCCAGATCTGCGTGTGGAAATCTTGAAAGTCTCGATATGTGAGAGTTTCGCATTAAAATCCCCCAGAACCACCAGAGTTCTGTGTGTTGTGCAGTTGAGTACACACTTCATCCCAAATGTTTCCAACAAGTTTTAAATCCAGAGAAATGCACAATTTTAACAGTGTAACGTTCCTCCTCAGTGTGTCAATGGTGTCATGTCCACATTATCCTCGGTTTCTGCTTTTACTGCCGGAGAAACGCGCGACGGAGTCTCGGGATAAACTGCAGGAGTTGAGGCTCTAACACACAGCGCTCTGGTGTTGATCTGAAGAGTGGACCGCAGTTTTTCCTTATCGTCTGCTGTCCCCAAAGATAACTCTGAGACTCGTAAATGTACGGATGAATCAAACGACCCAAGAAGAGGTTTGGACCCTTTTCCCTGAGCTCACTTCATCAGGCTGATGTTCCTCCAGAGGCTTGAGTTCAGTGAGTTTACAACGCTCTGTGTTGCTTCATCCCAAAGTCTGCGGAGTCTTTATTACATCAACGTTTAATATATAACATCTATCTATTTCTTTAAGCAATCGTTACGATTTTTTCTTGGCAGACAGTAAAACAGCTAACAAATCCTATTGCTTTTCATTTAAGGAAGTCATGTAGTATCTAGGGCCATTGTAAAAGCAACACTATGTGATGTGACTGCACAGGCGAATGGAGCTCACACTTTCTTCTGAAAAACTGCAGTTCATAAAGCATTTATGCATCAAATCAGCCTAAACGTGTGTAAGTGTGTGTCTTTGAAGTGTTTGTTGTGTCGGAAGGGAAGAAGACGAGCGATCGTTCTTCAGGGACCGCTTCACACAGAGACAGGAGAAAGAGGTCATTGTGTGTGACGGACTCGATCTGCTCATCCACACACACTGTGACTCTCTGATGTGTTGAGAGAGAGGAACAGCTTTTGTGATCCTCTGGACATAAACAGGATCAGATTTACTACTAATATGCAAAACATCCGCAAGAGACGTGTTCATCTCTGATGTGTATCGGGAACGGTGAGGCTGTGAGGGACACACACTTGTCTTCAGAGGTGTGTATCGGGAACGGTGAGGCTGTGAGGGACACACTTCTCTTCAGAGGTGTGTATCGGGAACGGTGAGGCTGTGAGGGACACACACTTGTCTTCAGAGGTGTGTATCGGGAACGGTGAGGCTGTGAGGGACACACTTCTCTTCAGATGTGTGTATCGGGAACGGTGAGGCTGTGAGGGACACACACTTGTCTTCAGAGGTGTGTATCGGGAACGGTGAGGCTGTGAGGGACACACACTTCTCTTCAGAGGTGTGTATCGTGAACGGTGAGGCTGTGAGGGACACACTTCTCTTCAGAGGTGTGTATCGGGAACGGTGAGGCTGTGAGGGACACACACTTGTCTTCAGAGGTGTGTATCGGGAACGGTGAGGCTGTGAGGGACACACACTTGTCTTCAGAGGTGTGTATCGGGAACGGTGAGGCTGTGAGGGACACGCACTTGTCTTCAGAGGTGTGTATCGGGAACGGTGAGGCTGTGAGGGACACGCACTTCTCTTCAGAGGTGTGTATCGGGAACGGTGAGGCTGTGAGGGACACGCACTTCTCTTCAGAGGTGTGTATCGGGAACGGTGAGGCTGTGAGGGACACACACTTCTCTTCAGAGGTGTGTATCGGGAACGGTGAGGCTGTGAGGGACACACACTTCTCTTCAGAGGTGTGTATCGGGAACGGTGAGGCTGTGAGGGACACACACTTGTCTTCAGAGGTGTGTATCGGGAACGGTGAGGCTGTGAGGGACACACTTCTCTTCAGAGGTGTGTATCGGGAACGGTGAGGCTGTGAGGGACACACACTTGTCTTCAGAGGTGTGTATCGGGAACGGTGAGGCTGTGAGGGACACGCACTTCTCTTCAGAGGTGTGTATCGGGAACGGTGAGGCTGTGAGGGACACACTTCTCTTCAGAGGTGTGTATCGGGAACAGTGAGGCTGTGAGGGACACACACTTGTCTTCAGAGGTGTGTATCGGGAACGGTGAGGCAGTGAGGGACACACTTCTCTTCAGAGGTGTGTATCGGGAACGGTGAGGCTGTGAGGGACACACTTCTCTTCAGTGGTGTGTATCGGGAACGGTGAGGCTGTGAGGGACACACACTTCTCTTCAGAGGTGTGTATCGGGAACGGTGAGGCTGTGAGGGACACACACTTCTCTTCAGAGGTGTGTATCGGGAACAGTGAGGCTGTGAGGGACACACACTTCTCTTCAGAGGTGTGTATCGGGAACGGTGAGGCTGTGAGGGACACACTTCTCTTCAGAGGTGTGTATCGGGAACGGTGAGGCTGTGAGGGACACACACTTCTCTTCAGAGGTGTGTATCGGGAACGGTGAGGCTGTGAGGGACACACACTTGTCTTCAGAGGTGTGTATCGGGAACGGTGAGGCTGTGAGGGACACACTTCTCTTCAGAGGTGTGTATCGGGAACGGTGAGGCTGTGAGGGACACACACTTCTCTTCAGTGGTGTGTATCGGGAACGGTGAGGCTGTGAGGGACACACACTTGTCTTCAGAGGTGTGTATCGGGAACGGTGAGGCTGTGAGGGACACACTTCTCTTCAGAGGTGTGTATCGGGAACGGTGAGGCTGTGAGGGACACACTTGTCTTCAGAGGTGTGTATCGGGAACGGTGAGGCTGTGAGGGACACACACTTGTCTTCAGAGGTGTGTATCGGGAACGGTGAGGCTGTGAGGGACACGCACTTGTCTTCAGAGGTGTGTATCGGGAACGGTGAGGCTGTGAGGGACACGCACTTCTCTTCAGAGGTGTGTATCGGGAACGGTGAGGCTGTGAGGGACACGCACTTCTCTTCAGAGGTGTGTATCGGGAACGGTGAGGCTGTGAGGGACACACACTTCTCTTCAGAGGTGTGTATCGGGAACGGTGAGGCTGTGAGGGACACACACTTGTCTTCAGTGGTGTGTATCGGGAACGGTGAGGCTGTGAGGGACACACTTCTCTTCAGAGGTGTGTATCGGGAATGGTGAGGCTGTGAGGGACACGCACTTCTCTTCAGAGGTGTGTATCGGGAACGGTGAGGCTGTGAGGGACACACTTCTCTTCAGAGGTGTGTATCGGGAACGGTGAGGCTGTGAGGGACACACTTCTCTTCAGAGGTGTGTATCGGGAACGGTGAGGCTGTGAGGGACACTTTTATGATGGATAGATGCACTTTTATGATGGACAGATACACTTTTATGATGGACAGATGAACTTTTATGATGGACAGATGAACTTTTATGATGGACAGATGAACTTTTATGATGGACAGATGAACTTTTATCATGGATATATGCACTTTTATGATGGACAGATGAACTTTTATGATGGATAGATGCACTTATGATGGATAGATGAACTTTTATGATGGATAGATGAACTTTTATGATGGACAGATGAACTTTTATGATGGACAGATCAACTTTTATGATGGACAGATGCAGTTTTATGATGGATAGATGAACTTTTATGATGGACAGATGAACTTTTATGATGGATAGATGAACTTTTATGATGGATAGATGCACTTTTATGATGGATAGATGAACTTTTATGATGGATAGATGAACTTTTATGATGGACAGATCAACTTTTATGATGGACAGATCAACTTTTATGATGGACAGATGCAGTTTTATGATGGATAGATGAACTTTTATGATGGACAGATGAAGTTTTATGATGGATAGATGAACTTTTATGATGGATAGATGCACTTTTATGATGGATAGATGAACTTTTATGATGACAGATGAACTTTTATGATGGACAGATGAACTTTTATCATGGATATATGCACTTTTATGATGGACAGATGAACTTTTATCATGGATATATGCACTTTTATGATGGATAGATGAACTTTTATGATGGACAGATCAACTTTTATGATGGACAGATGCAGTTTTATGATGGACAGATGCAGTTTTATGATGGACAGATGAACTTTTATCATGGACGGATTAACTTTTATCATGGACGGATGCACTTTTATGATGGATAGATGAACTTTTATGATGGACGGATTAACTTTTATCATGGACGGATGCACTTTTATGATGGATAGATGAACTTTTATGATGGACAGATCCACTTTTATGATGGATAGATGAACTTTTATGATGGATAGATGCACTTTTATGATGGATAGATGAACTTTTATGATGGACAGATGCACTTTTATGATGGACAGATGCACTTTTATGATGGACAGATGAACTTTTATGATGGATAGATGAACTTTTATGATGGACAGATGCACTTTTATGATGGATAGATGCACTTTTATGATGGACAGATGCACTTTTATGATGGATAGATGAACTTTTATGATGATAGATTAACTTTTATGATGATAAATGCACTTTTATGATGGATAGATTAACTTTTATCTTGGACAGATTAACTTTTATGATGGATAGATGCACTTTTTTGATGGATAGATGCACTTTTATCTTAGACAGATTAACTTTTATGATGGACAGATGCACTTTTATGATGGATAGATGCACTTTTATCATGGACAGATGCACTTTTATGATGGATAGATGAACTTTTATGATGGACAGATGTACTTTTATGACGGACCGATGCACTTTTATGACGGATAGATGCACTTTTATGACGGACAGATGCACTTTTATCATGGACAGATGCACTTTTATGATGGACAGATGTACTTTTATGATGGATAGATGCACTTTTATCATGGACAGATGTACTTTTTTGATGGATAGATGAACTTTTATGATGGATAGATGAACTTTTATGACGGACTGATGCACTTTTATGATGGATAGATGCACTTTTATGACGGACAGATGCACTTTTATCATGGACAGATGCACTTTTATGATGGACAGATGTACTTTTATGATGGATAGATGCACTTTTATGATGGACAGATGTACTTTTTTGATGGATAGATGAACTTTTATGATGGGCAGATGAACTTTTATGATGGACAGATGTACTTTTATGATGGACCGATGCACTTTTATGACGGATAGATGCACTTTTATGACGGACAGATGCACTTTTATGATGGACAGATGCACTTTTATGATGGATAGATGCACTTTTATCATGGACAGATGCACTTTTATGATGGATAGATGAACTTTTATGATGGATAGATGAACTTTTATGACGGACCGATGCACTTTTATGACGGATAGATGCACTTTTATGACGGACAGATGCACTTTTATCATGGACAGATGCACTTTTATGATGGACAGATGTACTTTTATGATGGATAGATGCACTTTTATCATGGACAGATGTACTTTTTTGATGGATAGATGAACTTTTATGATGGATAGATGAACTTTTATGATGGATAGATGCACTTTTATCTTAGACAGATTAACTTTTATGATGGACAGATGCACTTTTATGATGGATAGATGCACTTTTATCATGGACAGATGCACTTTTATGATGGATAGATGCACTTTTATGATGGATAGATGCACTTTTTTGATGGACAGATGTACTTTTATGATGGATAGATGCACTTTTATGATAGATAGATGCACTTTTATGATGGATAGATGAACTTTTATGATCGACAGATGTACTTTTATGACAGATAGATGCACTTTTATGATGGATAGATGCACTTTTATGATGGACAGATGTACTTTTATGACAGATAGATGCACTTTTATGATGGATAGATGCACTTTTATGATGGACAGATGTACTTTTATGATGGATAGATGCACTTTTATGACGTATAGATGCACTTTTATGATGGACAGATGCACTTTTTTGATGGATAGATGAACTTTTATGATGGATAGATGAACTTTTATGATGGATAGACGCACTTTTATCTTGGACAGATGCACTTTTATGTTAGCCAATGAACCTTATTGTAAAGTGTTACCAATATATATTTAATACAATTATTTATGTCTTGAAATATTTTTTAAGTAATAACAAATTGAATAAGACACTTTAGTGGACAATTAGGCTTTTTTTTTTTTAAGAATCTTTGAAAAGTAAAAAACATTGTTTATTGAAAAATATACAGTAGTCAACATTTGAAGTGGATCAAAAAAGTTCATTTAAGTAGATCTAAAACAAGAACAGTTATTGTTCAAAATTCATGTATAACTTTGAGGAAAGGTTTTTATCCACTTCAAATGTTGACTACTGTATATTTCTGTCAGGAAATATGTATGAGGTTAATGTATAAATTTATGAAAGTCCATCCCTGGATGAACATGAAGGTTTTCAGGAGCTAACAGGTTTCCATCTACACATATAGCAGGGCCTGTGTGTGTGTGTGTGTGTGTGTGTGTGTGTGTGTGTGTGTGTGTATATGTGTGTGTGTGCATCTGAACACGTGTAATGAACACCTGTGGTCAGTGAAGGAGCAGCTCATGTCCTCTTCCTGTTGCCGTGATGATGAAGCTCTGGTCTATTGGGCAGCTGGATGGAGATGTCAGGTTAATACACTCAATAAATCATGTTTATAGGCATTTCCCTGAACTGTCAGACTGTTGGCATGCACAGGGACTTCATATTACAGAGAGAGAGAGAGAAGAGAGAGAGAGAGAGAGAGAGAGAGAGAGAGAGAGAGAGAGAGGGGGGGGGGGGGGGGGAGACACAGGCCTCCTCAGATGTGTTTACCAAGAGTTTTGAAATAAAATGTTAAAATAACAGTAGAACTTTTAAAGCAACAGAACTTCTTCTCATAAGGAAGTCTTTCGACACATCGTCACGGATAAAGAGTGACGTAGATCTTACCGCCCTGCTCCCAAACACTCATTCTATGCTTTCATTAGGAAATATTGGCAAGATGGGACATTTGAGATCTTAAACCGCACTGATGATGATCCTGCTCGTTCTTCATTCTTCTTTCTGAATGTCTTCTAGCGTTGGACTGAAAGCCCGGTTTTCAAACTCTCTGATACCGAAGGCGAGGGACTCGGGATCCACAACACAAAGTCACACATCGCGTTTTCCACCTGAACGCCAGAATGTTTCCTAATGTCTGAGTTGGTGAGCTGAAGGAATGGCTTCATTGTGTTTCTCCTGGTGTTCTTCATCTGATCCTGCTGGAACGACATGAACAGCAGCTCTTCAACACACGCTGAGGGAACGAGCTGAAGATCTTCTCCGGTGTCCTGATCTTCACAGCGTTTACTGAAGTCATGCATCCATTATTTCATCTTTGCAATGAAAGTATGATGTGAAGATGGGGAATGCAATTCATTAACTGTAACCAGTTCCTAAAAATCCCATTAAATGCACATGGAAAAATGACAAAGTATTGCATGAAACACATTAAAATGATTTCAAAAGCTTGGAAATATAAAGCATTTAGAAAAGATTTAGAGGGAAATAAAACAGGGCGTGATCACAAACAAGTCTTGCTCTGTTTAGATGGATTATGGGAAGTTTTCCCAATCTGTGTTTGTATAATCATCGAATCATCATATTGCTTTTGCTGTGGGAATATTGTTACTGTAATTCTGCTCTTTAAACAGTTATAACTTTCTACCCTAGAGTTAAAACTCACAAATTGTGTATGCATAAAAATCTCCTTCTCATAAACAGATTGCTAATGAAAAGTTTCTATATTTAATTTTGGTAACACTTTATTTTAGGTTGACGTAGTTACACATTTCTACATGTACTTACTATAGTAATAACAGTAATTTATGCATAATTACTAATCCTAAACCAACCCTCACCATAACTCTACAGTAAGTACATGTAATTAATATTCCTCAGTATTTATTTGAGTAACTACAATGTAACTACGTCACCTTAAAGGGTTAGTTCACCCAAAAATGAAAATTCTGTCAGTAATTACTCACCCTCATGTTGTTCCAACCGCGTAAGACCTTCGTTCATCTTCGGAACATAAATTAAGATATTTTTGATTAAATCTGAGTGCTGGATCACCTCTCCATAGGCTGCTAGGTGGCCGAAACTTGCTGGCCCAGAAAAGTTATTAAAGAGATCGTTAATATAGTCCAAGTGACTACAGTGGCTCAATCTTAAGTATATCAAGCGATGAGAATACTTTTTGTGCGCAAAAACAAACAAAAATAATGACTTTATTCCACTATTCATTTCCTTCTCTCTGGGCCTCGTAGTGTTTTTGCGCAGCGCGTCTGTGTTACATGTCATCACGCATCACACACATGACCAGCGTCGGCCAATAGTGAGCCTACGTGGTGACGTGTAACAGACGCGCTGCGCAAAAACACTACGAGGTCCAGAGAGAAGGAAATGAATAGTGGAATAAAGTTGTTATTTTTGTTTGTTTTTGCGCACAAAAAGTATTTTCGTCGCTTGATATACTTAAGATTGAGCCACTGTAGTCATTTGGACTATATTAACGATCTCTTTAATAACTTTTCTGGGCCAGCAAGTTTCGGTCACCTAGCAGCCTATGGAGGAGTGAGACAGCTCTCAGATTTCATCAAAAATATCTTAATTTGTGTTCCGAAGATGAACGAAGGTCTTACGCGGTTGGAACAACATGAGGGTGAGTAATTACTGACAGAATTTTAATTTTTGGGTGAACTAAACCTTACATTATTTAATTGAACTTTGAAGTTCTGAATATTCCAGTTAAATGTTCCCAGCTGACAACAATATGTTCTAAGGCCATTGTACTAACATTCCCATTAAGTTATGGAAATATTATTTCTGAATGCACTCAGAACCTTCAAAACGTCTGTTTTATGAATGTTTAAATTTATTTTATTTTTTTTTGCTTATGCTGAGATTATGAGAATGTTACTTTCTGAATGACGAACGTTCTGAATATGTTACGAACATCTAACTAAAACATTTCAGAAAAAACATATATGATGATGTGTAAATAAGGTACACAAGATAATGAGAACTGAACAAGAAATAGGTGGAGAACATAATCAGTAACCAAGGAATCAAATGAGAACATAATTAGAAATTATGACAACCAAGGAAAACAGGAACTAAAGAGGAAAACTAGGAAAAGAAGAAAAAAATTAACTTCAAACTAAGAGTCTTTAAACACAAAGAACCACAACCATGACAAGTATGAATGAAATTGAACATATTCTTACAAATTAGTCACCAATTCACCAAAAGGTAAAATAGTTGTTTGTCTATATGCTGTGAGTTGTTTGTTTGTTTGTCTATATGCTGTGAGTTGTTTGTTTGTTTGTCTATATGCTGTGAGTTGTTTGTTTGTCTGCATGCAGTGAGTTGTTTGTTTGTCTGTATGCGGTGAGTTTGTTTGTTTGTCTGCATGCAGTGAGTTGTTTGTTTGTCTGTATGCGGTGAGTTTGTTTGTTTGTTTGTCTGTATGCAGCCAGTTGTTTGTTTGTTTGCCTGTATGTAGTGAGTTGTTTGTTTGCCTGTATGCGGTGAGTTGTTTGTTTGTCTGTATGCAGTGAGTTGTTTGTTTGCCTGTATGCTGTAGTTTGTTTGTTTGTCTGTATGCAGCCAGTTGTTTGTTTGTTTGCCTGTATGTAGTGAGTTGTTTGTTTGCCTGTATGCGGTGAGTTGTTTGTTTGTCTGTATGCGGTGAGTTGTTTGTTTGCCTGTATGCTGTAGTTTGTTTGTTTGTCTGTATGCAGTCAGTTGTTTGTTTGTCAATATGCGGTGAGTTGTTTGTTTGTTTGTTTGTATGCTGTGGTTTGTTTGTTTGTCTATATGCGGTGAGTTGTTTGTTTGTCTGTATGCGGTGAGTTTGTTTGTTTGTTTGTCTGTATGCAGCCAGTTGTTTGTTTGTTTGCCTGTATGCAGTGAGTTGTTTGTTTGTCTGTATGCGGTGAGTTGTTTGTTTGCCTGTATGCGGTGAGTTTGTTTGTTTGTTTGTCTGTATGCAGCCAGTTGTTTGTTTGTTTGCCTGTATGCAGTGAGTTGTTTGTTTGTCTGTATGCGGTGAGTTGTTTGTTTGCCTGTATGCTGTAGTTTGTTTGTTTGTCTATATGCGCTGAGTTGTTTGTTTGTTTGTATGCTGTGGTTTGTTTGTTTGCCTGTATGCGCTGAGTTGTTTGTTTGCCTGTATGCTGTAGTTTGTTTGTTTGTCTGTATGCGGTGAGTTGGTTGTTTGCCTGTATGCGGTGAGTTGTTTGTTTGCCTGTATGCGGTGAGTTGTTTGTTTGTCTGTATGCGGTGAGTTGTTTGTTTGTCTGTATGCGGTGAGTTGTTTGTTTGTCTGTATGCTGTGGTTTGTTTGTTTGTCTGTATGCGGTGAGTTGTTTGTTTGTCTGTATGCGGTGAGTTGTTTGTTTGTCTGTATGCGGTGAGTTGTTTGTTTGTTTGTATGCTGTGATTTGTTTGTTTGTCTGTATGCGGTGAGTTGTTTGTTTGTCTGTATGCGGTGAGTTGTTTGTTTGCCTGTATGCGGTGAGTTGTTTGTTTGCCTGTATGCGGTGAGTTGTTTGTTTGCCTGTATGCGGTGAGTTGTTTGTTTGCCTGTATGCGGCCAGTTGTTTGTTTGCCTGTATGCGGCCAGTTGTTTGTTTGTCTGTATGCGGCCAGTTGTTTGTTTGCCTGTATGCGGCGAGTTGTTTGTTTGCCTGTATGCGGCGAGTTGTTTGTTTGCCTGTATGCGGCGAGTTGTTTGTTTGCCTGTATGCGGCGAGTTGTTTGTTTGCCTGTATGCGGCGAGTTGTTTGTTTGCCTGTATGCGGTGAGTTGTTTGTTTGTCTGTATGCGGTGAGTTGTTTGTTTGCCTGTATGCGGTGAGTTGTTTGTTTGCCTGTATGCGGTGAGTTGTTTGTTTGCCTGTATGCGGTGAGTTGTTTGTTTGCCTGTATGCGGTGAGTTGTTTGTTTGCCTGTATGCGGTGAGTTGTTTGTTTGCCTGTATGCGGTGAGTTGTTTGTTTGCCTGTATGCGGTGAGTTGTTTGTTTGCCTGTATGCGGTGAGTTGTTTGTTTGCCTGTATGCGGTGAGTTGTTTGTTTGTCTGTATGCAGCCAGTTGTTTGTTTGTCTGTATGCGGTGAGTTGTTTGTTTGTCTGTATGCGGTGAGTTGTTTGTTTGTCTGTATGCAGCCAGTTGTTTGTTTGTCTGTATGCAGTGAGTTGTTTGTTTGTCTGTATGCGGTGAGTTGTTTGTTTGTTTGTATGCTGTGGTTTGTTTGTTTGTCTATATGCGGTGAGTTGTTTGTTTGTCTGTATGCGGTGAATTGTTTGTTTGTCTGTATGCGGTGAGTTGTTTGTTTGTCTGTATGCAGTGAGTTGTTTGTTTGTCTGTATGCGGTGAGTTGTTTGTTTGTTTGTATGCTGTGGTTTGTTTGTTTGTCTATATGCGGTGAGTTGTTTGTTTGTCTGTATGCGGTGAATTGTTTGTTTGTCTATATGCGGTGAGTTGTTTGTTTGTTTGTATGCTGTGGTTTGTTTGTTTGTCTATATGCGGTGAGTTGTTTGTTTCTGTATGCGGTGAGTTGTTTGTTTGCCTGTATGCGGTGAGTTGTTTGTTTGTCTGTATGCGGTGAGTTGTTTGTTTGCCTGCATGCTGTGGTTTGTTTGTTTGTCTATATGCGGTGAGTTGTTTGTTTGTCTGTATGCGGTGAGTTGTTTGTTTGCCTGTATGCTGTAGTTTGTTTGTTTGTCTATATGCGGTGAGTTGTTTGTTTGTATGCTGTGGTTTGTTTGTTTGTCTGTATGCAGCGAGTTGTTTGTTTGTCTGTATGCGGTGAGTTGTTTGTTTGTTTATCTGTATGCAGTGAGTTGTTTGTTTGTTTGTATGCTGTGGTTTGTTTGTTTGTCTGTATGCTGTGGTTTGTTTGTTGTTTGTATGCTGTGGTTTGTTTGTTTGTCTGTATGCAGCGAGTTGTTTGTTTGTTTATCTGTATGCAGTGAGTTGTTTGTTTGTTTGTATGCTGTGGTTTGTTTGTTTGTCTGTATGCGGTGAGTTGTTTGTTTGTCTGTATGTGATGAGTTGTTTGTTTGTCTGTATGCAGCGAGTTGTTTGTTTGTTTGTATGTATGTATGCAGTGAGTTGTTTGTTTGTTTGTTTGTATGTTTTTATGTATGCAGCGGGCTGTTTGTTTGTCTGTATGTGGTGAGTTGTTTGTTTTTCTGTATGCAGCGAGTTGTTTGTTTGTTTGTTTGTCTGTATGTATGCAGCGAGTTGTTTGTTTGTTTGTTTGTCTGTATGCATGCAGTGAGTTGTTTTTGTCTGTATGCATGCAGTGTTTGTGTGTCTGTATGTATGCAGCGAGTTGTTTGTTTGTCTATGCGGTGAGTTGTTTGTTTGTCTGTATGCAGCGAGTTGTTTGTTTGTTTGTTTGTTTGTATGTATGTATGTATGTATGCAGCGAGTTGTTTGTTTGTTTGTCTGTATGCAGCGAGTTGTTTGTTTGTTTGTTTGTATGTATGTATGTATGTATGTATGTATGCAGCGAGTTGTTTGTTTGTCTGTCTGTATGCAGCGAGTTGTTTGTTTGTTTGTTTGTATGTATGTATGTATGTATGTATGTATGCAGCGAGTTGTTTGTTTGTCTGTATGCATCGAGTTGTTTGTTTGTTTGTCTGTATGCGGTGAGTTGTTTGTTTGTCTGTATGCGGTGAGTTTGTTTGTTTGTCTGTATGCAGTGAGTTGTTTGTTTGTCTGTATGCGGTGAGTTGTTTGTTTGTCTGTATGCGGTGAGTTTGTTTGTTTGTCTGTATGCAGTGAGTTGTTTGTTTGTCTGTATGCGGTGAGTTGTTTGTTTGTCTGTATGCGGTTAGTTGTTTGTTTGTTTGTTTGTCTGTATGCATCGAGTTGTTTGTTTGTTTGTCTGTATGTGGTGAGTTGTTTGTTTGCCTGTATGCGGTGAGTTTGTTTGTTTGTCTGTATGCAGTGAGTTGTTTGTTTGTCTGTATGCGGTGAGTTGTTTGTTTGTCTGTATGCGGTTAGTTGTTTGTTTGTTTGTTTGTCTATGTGGTGAGTTGTTTGTTTGTCTGTATGCAGTGAGTTGTTTGTTTGTCTGTATGTGGTGAGTTTGTTTGTTTGTCTGTATGCAGTGAGTTGTTTGTTTGTCTGTATGCGGTGAGTTGTTTGTTTGTCTGTATGCAGTTGTTTGTTTGTTTGTCTGTATGCGGTGAATTTGTTTGTTTGTCTGTATGCAGTGAGTTGTTTGTTTGTCTGTATGTATGCAGTGAGTTGTTTGTTTGTCTGTATGCAGTTAGTTGTTTGTTTGTCTGTATGCAGTTAGTTGTTTGTTTGTTTGTTTGTTTGTCTGTATGTGGTGAGTTGTTTGTTTGTCTGTATGCAGTGAGTTGTTTGTTTGTCTGTATGCAGTTAGTTGTTTGTTTGTTTGTCTGTATGTGGTGAGTTGTTTGTTTGTCTGTATGCGGTGAGTTGTTTGTTTGTCTGTATGCGGTGAGTTCGTTTGTTTGTCTGTATGCAGTGAGTTGTTTGTTTGTCTGTATGCAGTGAGTTGTTTGTTTGTCTGTATGTATGCAGTGAGTTGTTTGTTTGTCTGTATGCAGTGAGTTGTTTGTTTGTCTGTATGCAGTTAGTTGTTTGTTTGTTTGTCTGTATGTGGTGAGTTGTTTGTTTGTCTGTATGCAGTGAGTTGTTTGTTTGTCTGTATGCAGTTAGTTGTTTGTTTGTTTGTCTGTATGTATGCAGTGAGTTGTTTGTCTGTATGCAGTGAGTTGTTTGTTTGTCTGTATGCGGTGAGTTGTTTGTCTGTCTGTATGCGGTGAGTTGTTTGTTTGTCTGTATGCGGTGAGTTGTTTGTTTGTCTGTATGCAGTTGTTTGTTTGTTTGTTTGTTTGTCTGTATGCAGCGAGTTGTTGGTTTGTTTGTATGCGGTGAGTTGTTTGTTTGTCTGTATGCGGTGAGTTGTTTGTTTGTCTGTATGCAGTTGTTTGTTTGTTTGTTTGTTTGTCTGTATGCAGCGAGTTGTTGGTTTGTTTGTCTGTATGTGGTGAGTTGTTTGTTTGTATGCGGTGAGTTGTTTGTTTGTCTGTATGCGGTGAGTTCGTTTGTTTGTCTGTATGCAGTGAATTGTTTGTGTTTCTGTATGCGGTGAGTTGTTTGTTTGTCTGTATGCAGTTGTTTGTTTGTTTGTTTGTTTGTCTGTATGCAGCGAGTTGTTGGTTTGTCTGTCTGTATGCGGTGAGTTGTTGGTTTGTTTGTCTGTATGCGGTGAGTTGTTTGTTTGTTTGTCTGTATGCAGTGAGTTGTTTGTCTGTATGCGGTGAGTTGTTTGTTTGTCTGTATGCGGTGAGTTGTTTGTTTGTCTGTATACGGTGAGTTGTTTGTTTGTCTGTATGCGGTGAGTTGTTTGTTTGTCTGTATGCGGTGAGTTTGTTTGTTTGTCTGTATGCAGTGAGTTGTTTGTTTGTCTGTATGCGGTGAGTTGTTTGTTTGTCTGTATGTGGTGAGTTGTTTGTTTGTCTGTATGTGGTGAGTTTGTTTGTTTGTCTGTATGCAGTGAGTTGTTTGTTTGTTTGTTTGTCTATGTGGTGAGTTGTTTGTCTGTATGCGGTGAGTTGTTTGTTTGTCTGTATGTGGTGTTTGTTTGTTTGTCTGTATGCAGTGAGTTGTTTGTTTGTCTGTATGCGGTGAGTTGTTTGTTTGTCTGTATGCGGTGAGTTGTTTGTTTGTCTGTATGCAGTTAGTTGTTTGTTTGTTTGTTTGTTTGTCTGTATGTGGTGAGTTGTTTGTTTGTCTGTATGCAGTTAGTTGTTTGTTTGTTTGTTTGTCTGTATGTGGTGAGTTGTTTGTCTGTATGTGGTGTTTGTTTGTTTGTCTGTATGCAGTGAGTTGTTTGTTTGTCTGTATGCAGTGAGTTGTTTGTTTGTCTGTATGCAGTTGTTTGTTTGTTTGTTTGTCTGTATGCAGTGAGTTTGTTTGTTTGTCTGTATGCAGTGAGTTTTTTGTTTGTCTGTATGCAGTTAGTTGTTTGTTTGTTTGTTTGTTTGTCTGTATGCAGCGAGTTGTTTGTTTGTTTGTCTGTATACGGTGAGTTGTTTGTTTGTCTGTATGCGGTGAGTTGTTTGTTTGTTTGTATGTATGTATGCAGCGAGCTGTTTGTTTGTCTGTATGCGGTGAGTTGTTTGTTTTTCTGTATGCAGTGAGTTGTTTGTTTGTTTGTTTGTTTGTTTGTTTGTCTGTATGTATGCAGCAAGTTGTTTGTTTGTTTGTTTGTTTGTCTGTATGCAGCGAGTTGTTTGTTTGTTTTATGTATGTATGTATGCAGCGAGTTGTTTGTTTGTCTGTATGCGGTGAGTTGTTTGTTTGTCTGTATGCGGTGAGTTGTTTGTTTGTCTGTATGCAGTTAGTTGTTTGTTTGTTTGTTTGTTTGTCTATGTGGTGAGTTGTTTGTTTGTCTGTATGTATGTGGTGAGTTGTTTGTTTGTCTGTATGTGGTGTTTGTTTGTTTGTCTGTATGCAGTGAGTTGTTTGTTTGTCTGTATGCAGTGAGTTGTTTGTTTGTCTGTATGCAGTTGTTTGTTTGTTTGTTTGTCTGTATGCAGTGAGTTTGTTTGTTTGTCTGTATGCAGTGAGTTTTTTGTTTGTCTGTATGCGGTGAGTTGTTTGTTTGTCTGTATGTATGCAGTTAGTTGTTTGTTTGTTTGTTTGTTTGTTTGTCTGTATGCAGCGAGTTGTTTGTTTGTTTGTCTGTATACGGTGAGTTGTTTGTTTGTCTGTATGCGGTGAGTTGTTTGTTTGTTTGTATGTATGTATGCAGCGAGCTGTTTGTTTGTCTGTATGCGGTGAGTTGTTTGTTTTTCTGTATGCAGTGAGTTATTTGTTTGTTTGTTTGTTTGTTTGTTTGTCTGTATGTATGCAGCAAGTTGTTTGTTTGTTTGTTTGTTTGTCTGTATGCAGTGAGTTGTTTTTGTCTATGCAGCGAGTTGTTTTTGTCTGTATGCAGCGAGTTGTTTGTTTGTCTATGCGGTGAGTTGTTTGTTTGTCTGTATGCAGCGAGTTGTTTGTTTGTTTGTTTGTTTTATGTATGTATGTATGCAGCGAGTTGTTTGTTTGTCTGTATGCGGTGAGTTGTTTGTTTGTTTGTCTGTATGCGGTGAGTTGTTGGTTTGTCTGTCTGTATGCGGTGAGTTGTTTGTTTGTCTGTCTGTATGCGGTGAGTTGTTTGTCTGTATGCAGTTGTTTGTTTGTTTGTTTGTCTGTATTCAGCAAGTTGTTTGTTTGTTTGTCTGTATACGGTGAGTTGTTTGTTTGTCTGTATGCGGTGAGTTGTTTGTTTGTTTGTTTGTATGTATGTATGCAGCAAGTTGTTTGTTTGTTTGTTTGTTTGTTTGTCTGTATGCGGTGAGTTGTTTGTTTTTCTGTATGCAGTGAGTTGTTTGTTTGTTTGTTTGTCTGTATGTATGCAGCAAGTTGTTTGTTTGTTTGTTTGTTTGTCTTTATGTATGCAGCGAGTTGTTTGTTTGTCTATGCGGTGAGTTGTTTGTTTGTCTGTATGCAGCGAGTTGTTTGTTTGTTTGTTTGTATGTATGTATGCAGCGAGTTGTTTGTTTGTTTGTCTGTATGTATGCATCGAGTTGTTTGTTTGTTTGTCTGTATGCAGCGAGTTGTTTGTTTGTTTGTATGCGGTGAGTTGTTTGTCTGTCTGTATGCGGTGAGTTGTTTGTTTGTCTGTATGCAGCAAGTTGTTTGTTTGTTTGTATGCAGTCAGTTGTTGTTTGTTTGTTTGTTTGTTTGTTTGTATGCGGTGAGTTGTTTGTTTGTTTGTCTGTATGCAGCGAGTTGTTTGTTTGTCTGTATGCGGTGAGTTGTTTGTTTTTCTGTATGCAGTGAGTTGTTTGTTTGTTTGTTTGTCTGTATGTATGCAGCAAGTTGTTTGTTTGTTTGTTTGTTTGTCTTTATGTATGCAGCGAGTTGTTTGTTTGTCTATGCGGTGAGTTGTTTGTTTGTCTGTATGCAGCGAGTTGTTTGTTTGTTTGTTTGTATGTATGTATGCAGCGAGTTGTTTGTTTGTTTGTCTGTATGTATGCATCGAGTTGTTTGTTTGTTTGTCTGTATGCAGCGAGTTGTTTGTTTGTTTGTATGCGGTGAGTTGTTTGTCTGTCTGTATGCGGTGAGTTGTTTGTTTGTCTGTATGCAGCAAGTTGTTTGTTTGTTTGTATGCAGTCAGTTGTTGTTTGTTTGTTTGTTTGTTTGTTTGTATGCGGTGAGTTGTTTGTTTGTTTGTCTGTATGCAGCGAGTTGTTTGTTTGTCTGTATGCGGTGAGTTGTTTGTTTGTCTGTATGCAGCGAGTTGTTTGTTTGTATGTGGTGAGTTGTTTGTTTGTCTGTATGCAGTGAGTTGTTTGTTTGTTTGTCTGTATGCGGTGAGTTGTTTGTTTGTTTGTCTGTATGCGGTGAGTTGTTGGTTTGTCTGTATGCGGTGAGTTGTTGGTTTGTCTGTATGCGGTGAGTTGTTTGTTTGTTTGTCTGTATGCGGTGAGTTGTTTGTTTGTTTGTCTGTATGCAGCGAGTTGTTTGTTTGTCTGTATGCGGTGAGTTGTTTGTTTGTCTGTATGCAGCGAGTTGTTTGTTTGTCTATGCGGTGAGTTGTTTGTTTGTCTGTATGCAGCGAGTTGTTTGTTTGTTTGTTTGTATGTATGTATGTATGTATGCAGCGAGTTGTTTGTTTGTTTTTCTGTATGCATCGAGTTGTTTGTTTGTCTGTCTGTATGCAGCGAGTTGTTTGTTTGTTTGTTTGTATGTATGTATGTATGTATGTATGTATGCAGCGAGTTGTTTGTTTGTCTGTATGCATCGAGTTGTTTGTTTGTTTGTCTGTATGCGGTGAGTTGTTTGTTTGTCTGTATGCGGTGAGTTTGTTTGTTTGTCTGTATGCAGTGAGTTGTTTGTTTGTCTGTATGCGGTGAGTTGTTTGTTTGTCTGTATGCGGTGAGTTTGTTTGTTTGTCTGTATGCAGTGAGTTGTTTGTTTGTCTGTATGCGGTGAGTTGTTTGTTTGTCTGTATGCGGTTAGTTGTTTGTTTGTTTGTTTGTCTGTATGCATCGAGTTGTTTGTTTGTTTGTCTGTATGTGGTGAGTTGTTTGTTTGCCTGTATGCGGTGAGTTTGTTTGTTTGTCTGTATGCAGTGAGTTGTTTGTTTGTCTGTATGCGGTGAGTTGTTTGTTTGTCTGTATGCGGTTAGTTGTTTGTTTGTTTGTTTGTCTATGTGGTGAGTTGTTTGTTTGTCTGTATGCAGTGAGTTGTTTGTTTGTCTGTATGTGGTGAGTTTGTTTGTTTGTCTGTATGCAGTGAGTTGTTTGTTTGTCTGTATGTATGCAGTGAGTTGTTTGTTTGTCTGTATGCAGTTAGTTGTTTGTTTGTCTGTATGCAGTTAGTTGTTTGTTTGTTTGTTTGTTTGTCTGTATGTGGTGAGTTGTTTGTTTGTCTGTATGCGGTTAGTTGTTTGTTTGTTTGTTTGTCTGTATGCGGTGAGTTGTTTGTTTGTCTGTATGCAGTTGTTTGTTTGTTTGTCTGTATGCGGTGAATTTGTTTGTTTGTCTGTATGCAGTGAGTTGTTTGTTTGTCTGTATGTATGCAGTGAGTTGTTTGTTTGTCTGTATGCAGTTAGTTGTTTGTTTGTCTGTATGCAGTTAGTTGTTTGTTTGTTTGTTTGTTTGTCTGTATGTGGTGAGTTGTTTGTTTGTCTGTATGCAGTGAGTTGTTTGTTTGTCTGTATGCAGTTAGTTGTTTGTTTGTTTGTCTGTATGTGGTGAGTTGTTTGTTTGTCTGTATGCGGTGAGTTGTTTGTTTGTCTGTATGCGGTGAGTTCGTTTGTTTGTCTGTATGCAGTGAGTTGTTTGTTTGTCTGTATGCAGTGAGTTGTTTGTTTGTCTGTATGTATGCAGTGAGTTGTTTGTTTGTCTGTATGCAGTGAGTTGTTTGTTTGTCTGTATGCAGTTAGTTGTTTGTTTGTTTGTCTGTATGTGGTGAGTTGTTTGTTTGTCTGTATGCAGTGAGTTGTTTGTTTGTCTGTATGCAGTTAGTTGTTTGTTTGTTTGTCTGTATGTATGCAGTGAGTTGTTTGTCTGTATGCAGTGAGTTGTTTGTTTGTCTGTATGCGGTGAGTTGTTTGTCTGTCTGTATGCGGTGAGTTGTTTGTTTGTCTGTATGCGGTGAGTTGTTTGTTTGTCTGTATGCAGTTGTTTGTTTGTTTGTTTGTTTGTCTGTATGCAGCGAGTTGTTGGTTTGTTTGTATGCGGTGAGTTGTTTGTTTGTCTGTATGCGGTGAGTTGTTTGTTTGTCTGTATGCAGTTGTTTGTTTGTTTGTTTGTTTGTCTGTATGCAGCGAGTTGTTGGTTTGTTTGTCTGTATGTGGTGAGTTGTTTGTTTGTATGCGGTGAGTTGTTTGTTTGTCTGTATGCGGTGAGTTCGTTTGTTTGTCTGTATGCAGTGAATTGTTTGTGTTTCTGTATGCGGTGAGTTGTTTGTTTGTCTGTATGCAGTTGTTTGTTTGTTTGTTTGTTTGTCTGTATGCAGCGAGTTGTTGGTTTGTCTGTCTGTATGCGGTGAGTTGTTGGTTTGTTTGTCTGTATGCGGTGAGTTGTTTGTTTGTTTGTCTGTATGCAGTGAGTTGTTTGTCTGTATG
Organism: Abramis brama; assembly: GCA_022829085.1. Classification (NCBI taxonomy): domain Eukaryota; kingdom Metazoa; phylum Chordata; class Actinopteri; order Cypriniformes; family Leuciscidae; genus Abramis; species Abramis brama. The sequence goes on along the minus strand of CM040788.1, from coordinate 31,686,518 downwards.
CGGTGAGTTGTTTGTTTGTCTGTATGCGGTGAGTTGTTTGTTTGTCTGTATACGGTGAGTTGTTTGTTTGTCTGTATGCGGTGAGTTGTTTGTTTGTCTGTATGCGGTGAGTTTGTTTGTTTGTCTGTATGCAGTGAGTTGTTTGTTTGTCTGTATGCGGTGAGTTGTTTGTTTGTCTGTATGTGGTGAGTTGTTTGTTTGTCTGTATGTGGTGAGTTTGTTTGTTTGTCTGTATGCAGTGAGTTGTTTGTTTGTTTGTTTGTCTATGTGGTGAGTTGTTTGTCTGTATGCGGTGAGTTGTTTGTTTGTCTGTATGTGGTGTTTGTTTGTTTGTCTGTATGCAGTGAGTTGTTTGTTTGTCTGTATGCGGTGAGTTGTTTGTTTGTCTGTATGCGGTGAGTTGTTTGTTTGTCTGTATGCAGTTAGTTGTTTGTTTGTTTGTTTGTTTGTCTGTATGTGGTGAGTTGTTTGTTTGTCTGTATGCAGTTAGTTGTTTGTTTGTTTGTTTGTCTGTATGTGGTGAGTTGTTTGTCTGTATGTGGTGTTTGTTTGTTTGTCTGTATGCAGTGAGTTGTTTGTTTGTCTGTATGCAGTGAGTTGTTTGTTTGTCTGTATGCAGTTGTTTGTTTGTTTGTTTGTCTGTATGCAGTGAGTTTGTTTGTTTGTCTGTATGCAGTGAGTTTTTTGTTTGTCTGTATGCAGTTAGTTGTTTGTTTGTCTGTATGCAGCGAGTTGTTTGTTTGTTTGTCTGTATACGGTGAGTTGTTTGTTTGTCTGTATGCGGTGAGTTGTTTGTTTGTTTGTATGTATGTATGCAGCGAGCTGTTTGTTTGTCTGTATGCGGTGAGTTGTTTGTTTTTCTGTATGCAGTGAGTTGTTTGTTTGTTTGTTTGTTTGTTTGTTTGTCTGTATGTATGCAGCAAGTTGTTTGTTTGTTTGTTTGTTTGTCTGTATGCAGCGAGTTGTTTGTTTGTTTGTTTTATGTATGTATGTATGCAGCGAGTTGTTTGTTTGTCTGTATGCGGTGAGTTGTTTGTTTGTCTGTATGCGGTGAGTTGTTTGTTTGTCTGTATGCAGTTAGTTGTTTGTTTGTTTGTTTGTTTGTCTATGTGGTGAGTTGTTTGTTTGTCTGTATGTATGTGGTGAGTTGTTTGTTTGTCTGTATGTGGTGTTTGTTTGTTTGTCTGTATGCAGTGAGTTGTTTGTTTGTCTGTATGCAGTGAGTTGTTTGTTTGTCTGTATGCAGTTGTTTGTTTGTTTGTTTGTCTGTATGCAGTGAGTTTGTTTGTTTGTCTGTATGCAGTGAGTTTTTTGTTTGTCTGTATGCGGTGAGTTGTTTGTTTGTCTGTATGTATGCAGTTAGTTGTTTGTTTGTTTGTTTGTTTGTTTGTCTGTATGCAGCGAGTTGTTTGTTTGTTTGTCTGTATACGGTGAGTTGTTTGTTTGTCTGTATGCGGTGAGTTGTTTGTTTGTTTGTATGTATGTATGCAGCGAGCTGTTTGTTTGTCTGTATGCGGTGAGTTGTTTGTTTTTCTGTATGCAGTGAGTTGTTTGTTTGTTTGTTTGTTTGTTTGTTTGTCTGTATGTATGCAGCAAGTTGTTTGTTTGTTTGTTTGTTTGTCTGTATGCAGTGAGTTGTTTTTGTCTATGCAGCGAGTTGTTTTTGTCTGTATGCAGCGAGTTGTTTGTTTGTCTATGCGGTGAGTTGTTTGTTTGTCTGTATGCAGCGAGTTGTTTGTTTGTTTGTTTGTTTTATGTATGTATGTATGCAGCGAGTTGTTTGTTTGTCTGTATGCGGTGAGTTGTTTGTTTGTTTGTCTGTATGCGGTGAGTTGTTGGTTTGTCTGTATGCAGCGAGTTGTTTGTTTGTTTGTTTGTATGTATGTATGCAGCCGCATAGACAAACAAACAACTCGCTGCATACATAAAGACAAACAAACAAACAAACAAACAACTTGCTGCATACATACAGACAAACAAACAAACAAACAACTCACTGCATACAGAAAAACAAACAACTCACCGCATACAGACAAACAAACAAACAAACAAACAAACAACTTGCTGCATACATACATACAAACAAACAAACAAACAACTCACCGCATACAGACAAACAAACAACTCACCGTATACAGACAAACAAACAAACAACTTGCTGAATACAGACAAACAAACAAACAAACAACTGCATACAGACAAACAACTCACCGCATACAGACAGACAAACAAACAACTCACCGCATACAGACAGACAAACCAACAACTCACCGCATACAGACAAACAAACAAACAACTCACCGCATACAGACAAACAAACAACTCGCTGCATACATACATACATAAAACAAACAAACAAACAAACAACTCGCTGCATACAGACAAACAAACAACTCACCGCATAGACAAACAAACAACTCACCGCATACAGACAAACCAACAACTCACCGCATACAGACAAACAAACAAACAACTCACCGCATACAGACAAACAAACAAACAACTCACTGCATACAGACAAACAAACAACTCACCACATACAGACAAACAAACAACTCGCTGCATACAGACAAACAAACAACTCACCGCAAACAGACAAACAAACAACTCACCACATACAGACAAACAAACAACTCGCTGCATACAGACAAACAAACAAACAACTCACCGCATACATACAAACAAACAAACAAACAACAACTGACCGCATACAAACAAACAACTTGCTGCATACAGACAGACAAACAACTCACCGCATACAAACAAACAAACAACTCGCTGCATACAGACAAACAAACAAACAACTCGATGCATACATACATACATACATACAAACAAACAAACAAATAAACAAACAACTCGCTGCATACAGACAAACAAACAACTCACCGCATAGACAAACAAACAACTCGCTGCATACATACAGACAAACAAACAAACAAACAACTCGCTGCATACAAACAAAAACAACTCGCTGCATACAGACAAAAACAACTCACTGCATACAGACAAACAAACAAACAACTTGCTGCATACATAGACAAACAAACAAACAAACAACTCACTGCATACAGAAAAACAAACAACTCACCGCATACAGACAAACAAACAAACAAACAAACAACTTGCTGCATACATACATACAAACAAACAAACAAACAACTCACCGCATACAGACAAACAAACAACTCACCGTATACAGACAAACAAACAAACAACTTGCTGAATACAGACAAACAAACAAACAAACAACTGCATACAGACAAACAAACAACTCACCGCATACAGACAGACAAACAAACAACTCACCGCATACAGACAGACTGCATACAGACAAACAAACTCACCACATACAGACAAACAAACAACTCACTGCATACAGAAAAACAAACAAACTCACCGCATACAGACAAACAAACAACTCACCGCATACAGACAAACAACTCACCACATACAGACAAACAAACAAACAAACAAACAAACAACTAACTGCATACAGACAAACAAACAACTCACCGCATACAGACAAACAAAAAACTCACCGCATACAGACAAACAAACAAATAAACAACTCACCGCATACAGACAGACAAACAAACAACTCACCGCATACAGACAAACCAACAACTCACCGCATACAGACAAACAAACAAACAACTCACCGCATACAGACAAACAAACAAACAACTCACTGCATACAGACAAACAAACAACTCACCACATACAAACAAACAACTCGCTGCATACAGACAAACAAACAACTCACCGCATACAGACAAACAAACAACTCGCTGCATACAGACAAACAAACAAACAACTCACCGCATACAGACAAACAAACAAACAACTCACCGCATACAGACAAACCAACAACTCACCGCATACAGACAAACAAACAAACAACTCACCGCATACAGACAAACAAACAAACAACTCACTGCATACAGACAAACAAACAACTCACCACATACAAACAAACAACTCGCTGCATACAGACAAACAAACAACTCACCGCATACAGACAAACAAACAACTCGCTGCATACAGACAAACAAACAAACAACTCACCGCATACAAACAAACAAACAAACAAACAAACAACAACTGACTGCATACAAACAAACAAACAACTTGCTGCATACAGACAAACAAACAACTCACCGCATACAGACAGACAAACAACTCACCGCATACAAACAAACAAACAACTCGCTGCATACAGACAAACAAACAAACAACTCGATGCATACATACAGACAAACAAACAAACAACTCGCTGCATACATACATACAAACAAACAAACAAACAACTCGCTGCATACAGACAAACAAACAACTCACCGCATAGACAAACAAACAACTCGCTGCATACATACAGACAAACAAACAAACAAACAAACAACTTGCTGTTTGTTGTATGTATGTATGTACATATGTATGTATGCAGCGAGTTGTTTGTTTGTTTGTCTGTATGTATGCATCGAGTTGTTTGTTTGTTTGTCTGTATGCAGCGAGTTGTTTGTTTGTTTGTATGCGGTGAGTTGTTTGTCTGTCTGTATGCGGTGAGTTGTTTGTTTGTCTGTATGCAGCAAGTTGTTTGTTTGTTTGTATGCAGTCAGTTGTTGTTTGTTTGTTTGTTTGTTTGTTTGTATGCGGTGAGTTGTTTGTTTGTTTGTCTGTATGCAGCGAGTTGTTTGTTTGTCTGTATGCGGTGAGTTGTTTGTTTGTCTGTATGCAGCGAGTTGTTTGTTTGTATGTGGTGAGTTGTTTGTTTGTCTGTATGCAGTGAGTTGTTTGTTTGTTTGTCTGTATGCGGTGAGTTGTTTGTTTGTTTGTCTGTATGCGGTGAGTTGTTGGTTTGTCTGTATGCGGTGAGTTGTTGGTTTGTCTGTATGCGGTGAGTTGTTTGTTTGTTTGTCTGTATGCGGTGAGTTGTTTGTTTGTTTGTCTGTATGCAGCGAGTTGTTTGTTTGTCTGTATGCGGTGAGTTGTTTGTTTGTCTGTATGCAGCGAGTTGTTTGTTTGTCTATGCGGTGAGTTGTTTGTTTGTCTGTATGCAGCGAGTTGTTTGTTTGTTTGTTTGTATGTATGTATGTATGTATGCAGCGAGTTGTTTGTTTGTTTTTCTGTATGCATCGAGTTGTTTGTTTGTCTGTCTGTATGCAGCGAGTTGTTTGTTTGTTTGTTTGTATGTATGTATGTATGTATGTATGTATGCAGCGAGTTGTTTGTTTGTCTGTATGCATCGAGTTGTTTGTTTGTTTGTCTGTATGCGGTGAGTTGTTTGTTTGTCTGTATGCGGTGAGTTTGTTTGTTTGTCTGTATGCAGTGAGTTGTTTGTTTGTCTGTATGCGGTGAGTTGTTTGTTTGTCTGTATGCGGTGAGTTTGTTTGTTTGTCTGTATGCAGTGAGTTGTTTGTTTGTCTGTATGCGGTGAGTTGTTTGTTTGTCTGTATGCGGTTAGTTGTTTGTTTGTTTGTTTGTCTGTATGCATCGAGTTGTTTGTTTGTTTGTCTGTATGTGGTGAGTTGTTTGTTTGCCTGTATGCGGTGAGTTTGTTTGTTTGTCTGTATGCAGTGAGTTGTTTGTTTGTCTGTATGCGGTGAGTTGTTTGTTTGTCTGTATGCGGTTAGTTGTTTGTTTGTTTGTTTGTCTATGTGGTGAGTTGTTTGTTTGTCTGTATGCAGTGAGTTGTTTGTTTGTCTGTATGTGGTGAGTTTGTTTGTTTGTCTGTATGCAGTGAGTTGTTTGTTTGTCTGTATGTATGCAGTGAGTTGTTTGTTTGTCTGTATGCAGTTAGTTGTTTGTTTGTCTGTATGCAGTTAGTTGTTTGTTTGTTTGTTTGTTTGTCTGTATGTGGTGAGTTGTTTGTTTGTCTGTATGCGGTTAGTTGTTTGTTTGTTTGTTTGTCTGTATGCGGTGAGTTGTTTGTTTGTCTGTATGCAGTTGTTTGTTTGTTTGTCTGTATGCGGTGAATTTGTTTGTTTGTCTGTATGCAGTGAGTTGTTTGTTTGTCTGTATGTATGCAGTGAGTTGTTTGTTTGTCTGTATGCAGTTAGTTGTTTGTTTGTCTGTATGCAGTTAGTTGTTTGTTTGTTTGTTTGTTTGTCTGTATGTGGTGAGTTGTTTGTTTGTCTGTATGCAGTGAGTTGTTTGTTTGTCTGTATGCAGTTAGTTGTTTGTTTGTTTGTCTGTATGTGGTGAGTTGTTTGTTTGTCTGTATGCGGTGAGTTGTTTGTTTGTCTGTATGCGGTGAGTTCGTTTGTTTGTCTGTATGCAGTGAGTTGTTTGTTTGTCTGTATGCAGTGAGTTGTTTGTTTGTCTGTATGTATGCAGTGAGTTGTTTGTTTGTCTGTATGCAGTGAGTTGTTTGTTTGTCTGTATGCAGTTAGTTGTTTGTTTGTTTGTCTGTATGTGGTGAGTTGTTTGTTTGTCTGTATGCAGTGAGTTGTTTGTTTGTCTGTATGCAGTTAGTTGTTTGTTTGTTTGTCTGTATGTATGCAGTGAGTTGTTTGTCTGTATGCAGTGAGTTGTTTGTTTGTCTGTATGCGGTGAGTTGTTTGTCTGTCTGTATGCGGTGAGTTGTTTGTTTGTCTGTATGCGGTGAGTTGTTTGTTTGTCTGTATGCAGTTGTTTGTTTGTTTGTTTGTTTGTCTGTATGCAGCGAGTTGTTGGTTTGTTTGTATGCGGTGAGTTGTTTGTTTGTCTGTATGCGGTGAGTTGTTTGTTTGTCTGTATGCAGTTGTTTGTTTGTTTGTTTGTTTGTCTGTATGCAGCGAGTTGTTGGTTTGTTTGTCTGTATGTGGTGAGTTGTTTGTTTGTATGCGGTGAGTTGTTTGTTTGTCTGTATGCGGTGAGTTCGTTTGTTTGTCTGTATGCAGTGAATTGTTTGTGTTTCTGTATGCGGTGAGTTGTTTGTTTGTCTGTATGCAGTTGTTTGTTTGTTTGTTTGTTTGTCTGTATGCAGCGAGTTGTTGGTTTGTCTGTCTGTATGCGGTGAGTTGTTGGTTTGTTTGTCTGTATGCGGTGAGTTGTTTGTTTGTTTGTCTGTATGCAGTGAGTTGTTTGTCTGTATGCGGTGAGTTGTTTGTTTGTCTGTATGCGGTGAGTTGTTTGTTTGTCTGTATACGGTGAGTTGTTTGTTTGTCTGTATGCGGTGAGTTGTTTGTTTGTCTGTATGCGGTGAGTTTGTTTGTTTGTCTGTATGCAGTGAGTTGTTTGTTTGTCTGTATGCGGTGAGTTGTTTGTTTGTCTGTATGTGGTGAGTTGTTTGTTTGTCTGTATGTGGTGAGTTTGTTTGTTTGTCTGTATGCAGTGAGTTGTTTGTTTGTTTGTTTGTCTATGTGGTGAGTTGTTTGTCTGTATGCGGTGAGTTGTTTGTTTGTCTGTATGTGGTGTTTGTTTGTTTGTCTGTATGCAGTGAGTTGTTTGTTTGTCTGTATGCGGTGAGTTGTTTGTTTGTCTGTATGCGGTGAGTTGTTTGTTTGTCTGTATGCAGTTAGTTGTTTGTTTGTTTGTTTGTTTGTCTGTATGTGGTGAGTTGTTTGTTTGTCTGTATGCAGTTAGTTGTTTGTTTGTTTGTTTGTCTGTATGTGGTGAGTTGTTTGTCTGTATGTGGTGTTTGTTTGTTTGTCTGTATGCAGTGAGTTGTTTGTTTGTCTGTATGCAGTGAGTTGTTTGTTTGTCTGTATGCAGTTGTTTGTTTGTTTGTTTGTCTGTATGCAGTGAGTTTGTTTGTTTGTCTGTATGCAGTGAGTTTTTTGTTTGTCTGTATGCAGTTAGTTGTTTGTTTGTCTGTATGCAGCGAGTTGTTTGTTTGTTTGTCTGTATACGGTGAGTTGTTTGTTTGTCTGTATGCGGTGAGTTGTTTGTTTGTTTGTATGTATGTATGCAGCGAGCTGTTTGTTTGTCTGTATGCGGTGAGTTGTTTGTTTTTCTGTATGCAGTGAGTTGTTTGTTTGTTTGTTTGTTTGTTTGTTTGTCTGTATGTATGCAGCAAGTTGTTTGTTTGTTTGTTTGTTTGTCTGTATGCAGCGAGTTGTTTGTTTGTTTGTTTTATGTATGTATGTATGCAGCGAGTTGTTTGTTTGTCTGTATGCGGTGAGTTGTTTGTTTGTCTGTATGCGGTGAGTTGTTTGTTTGTCTGTATGCAGTTAGTTGTTTGTTTGTTTGTTTGTTTGTCTATGTGGTGAGTTGTTTGTTTGTCTGTATGTATGTGGTGAGTTGTTTGTTTGTCTGTATGTGGTGTTTGTTTGTTTGTCTGTATGCAGTGAGTTGTTTGTTTGTCTGTATGCAGTGAGTTGTTTGTTTGTCTGTATGCAGTTGTTTGTTTGTTTGTTTGTCTGTATGCAGTGAGTTTGTTTGTTTGTCTGTATGCAGTGAGTTTTTTGTTTGTCTGTATGCGGTGAGTTGTTTGTTTGTCTGTATGTATGCAGTTAGTTGTTTGTTTGTTTGTTTGTTTGTTTGTCTGTATGCAGCGAGTTGTTTGTTTGTTTGTCTGTATACGGTGAGTTGTTTGTTTGTCTGTATGCGGTGAGTTGTTTGTTTGTTTGTATGTATGTATGCAGCGAGCTGTTTGTTTGTCTGTATGCGGTGAGTTGTTTGTTTTTCTGTATGCAGTGAGTTGTTTGTTTGTTTGTTTGTTTGTTTGTTTGTCTGTATGTATGCAGCAAGTTGTTTGTTTGTTTGTTTGTTTGTCTGTATGCAGTGAGTTGTTTTTGTCTATGCAGCGAGTTGTTTTTGTCTGTATGCAGCGAGTTGTTTGTTTGTCTATGCGGTGAGTTGTTTGTTTGTCTGTATGCAGCGAGTTGTTTGTTTGTTTGTTTGTTTTATGTATGTATGTATGCAGCGAGTTGTTTGTTTGTCTGTATGCGGTGAGTTGTTTGTTTGTTTGTCTGTATGCGGTGAGTTGTTGGTTTGTCTGTCTGTATGCGGTGAGTTGTTTGTTTGTCTGTCTGTATGCGGTGAGTTGTTTGTCTGTATGCAGTTGTTTGTTTGTTTGTTTGTCTGTATTCAGCAAGTTGTTTGTTTGTTTGTCTGTATACGGTGAGTTGTTTGTTTGTCTGTATGCGGTGAGTTGTTTGTTTGTTTGTTTGTATGTATGTATGCAGCAAGTTGTTTGTTTGTTTGTTTGTTTGTTTGTCTGTATGCGGTGAGTTGTTTGTTTTTCTGTATGCAGTGAGTTGTTTGTTTGTTTGTTTGTCTGTATGTATGCAGCAAGTTGTTTGTTTGTTTGTTTGTCTGTATGTATGCAGCGAGTTGTTTGTTTGTCTATGCGGTGAGTTGTTTGTTTGTCTGTATGCAGCGAGTTGTTTGTTTGTTTGTTTGTTTGTATGTATGCAGCGAGTTGTTTGTTTGTTTGTCTGTATGTATGCATCGAGTTGTTTGTTTGTTTGTTTGTATGCAGCGAGTTGTTTGTTTGTTTGTATGCGGTGAGTTGTTTGTCTGTCTGTATGCGGTGAGTTGTTTGTTTGTCTGTATGCAGCAAGTTGTTTGTTTGTTTGTATGCAGTCAGTTGTTGTTTGTTTGTTTGTTTGTTTGTCTGTATGCGGTGAGTTGTTTGTTTTTCTGTATGCAGTGAGTTGTTTGTTTGTTTGTTTGTCTGTATGTATGCAGCAAGTTGTTTGTTTGTTTGTTTGTTTGTCTGTATGTATGCAGCGAGTTGTTTGTTTGTCTATGCGGTGAGTTGTTTGTTTGTCTGTATGCAGCGAGTTGTTTGTTTGTTTGTTTGTATGTATGTATGCAGCGAGTTGTTTGTTTGTTTGTCTGTATGTATGCATCGAGTTGTTTGTTTGTTTGTCTGTATGCAGCGAGTTGTTTGTTTGTTTGTATGCGGTGAGTTGTTTGTCTGTCTGTATGCGGTGAGTTGTTTGTTTGTCTGTATGCAGCAAGTTGTTTGTTTGTTTGTATGCAGTCAGTTGTTGTTTGTTTGTTTGTTTGTTTGTTTGTATGCGGTGAGTTGTTTGTTTGTTTGTCTGTATGCAGCGAGTTGTTTGTTTGTCTGTATGCGGTGAGTTGTTTGTTTGTCTGTATGCAGCGAGTTGTTTGTTTGTATGTGGTGAGTTGTTTGTTTGTCTGTATGCAGTGAGTTGTTTGTTTGTTTGTCTGTATGCGGTGAGTTGTTTGTTTGTTTGTCTGTATGCGGTGAGTTGTTGGTTTGTCTGTATGCGGTGAGTTGTTTGTTTGTTTGTCTGTATGCGGTGAGTTGTTTGTTTGTTTGTCTGTATGCAGCGAGTTGTTTGTTTGTCTGTATGCGGTGAGTTGTTTGTTTGTCTGTATGCAGCGAGTTGTTTGTTTGTATGTGGTGAGTTGTTTGTTTGTCTGTATGCAGTGAGTTGTTTGTTTGTTTGTCTGTATGCGGTGAGTTGTTTGTTTGTTTGTCTGTATGCGGTGAGTTGTTGGTTTGTCTGTATGCGGTGAGTTGTTTGTTTGTCTGTCTGTATGCGGTGAGTTGTTTATTTGTTTGTTTGTCTGTATGCGGTGAGTTTTTTGTTTGTCTGTATGCGGTGAGTTGTTTGTTTGTCTGTATGCAGTTAGTTGTTTGTTTGTTTGTTTGTTTGTTTGTCTGTATGTGGTGAGTTGTTTGTCTGTATGCGGTGAGTTGTTTGTTTGTCTGTATGCGGTGAGTTTGTTTGTTTTTCTGTATGCAGTGAGTTGTTTGTTTGTCTGTATGTGGTGAGTTTGTTTGTCTGTATGCAGTCTGTCTGTATGCGGTGAGTTGTTTGTTTGTCTGTCTGTATGCGGTGAGTTGTTTGTTTGTCTGTATGCAGTTGTTTGTTTGTTTGTTTGTCTGTATTCAGCAAGTTGTTTGTTTGTTTGTCTGTATACGGTGAGTTGTTTGTTTGTCTGTATGCGGTGAGTTGTTTGTTTGTTTGTTTGTATGTATGTATGCAGCAAGTTGTTTGTTTGTTTGTTTGTTTGTCTGTATGCGGTGAGTTGTTTGTTTTTCTGTATGCAGTGAGTTGTTTGTTTGTTTGTTTGTCTATGTATGCAGCAAGTTGTTTGTTTGTTTGTCTGTATGCAGTGAGTTGTTTTTGTCTGTATGCAGCGAGTTGTTTTTGTTTGTATGCAGCGAGTTGTTTGTTTGTTTGTTTGTCTGTATGTATGCAGCGAGTTGTTTGTTTGTCTATGCGGTGAGTTGTTTGTTTGTCTGTATGCAGCGAGTTGTTTGTTTATTTGTTTGTTTGTTTGTATGTATGTATGTATGTATGCATCGAGTTGTTTGTTTGTTTGTCTGTATGCAGCGAGTTGTTTGTTTGTTTGTATGCGGTGAGTTGTTTGTCTGTCTGTATGCAGCAAGTTGTTTGTTTGTATGCGGTCAGTTGTTGTTTGTTTGTTTGTTTGTATGTATGCGGTGAGTTGTTTGTTTGTTTGTCTGTATGCAGCGAGTTGTTTGTTTGTCTGTATGTGGTGAGTTGTTTGTTTGTCTGTTTGCGGTGAGTTGTTTGTTTGTCTGTATGCAGCGAGTTGTTTGTTTGTCTGTATGTGGTGAGTTGTTTGTTTGTCTGTATGCAGTGAGTTGTTTGTTTGTTTGTCTGTATGCGGTGAGTTGTTTGTTTGTTTGTCTGTATGCGGTGAGTTGTTGGTTTGTCTGTATGCGGTGAGTTGTTTGTTTGTCTGTCTGTATGCGGTGAGTTGTTTGTTTGTTTGTTTGTCTGTATGCGGTGAGTTGTAGGTTTGTTTGTCTGTATGCGGTGAGTTGTTGGTTTGTTTGTCTGTATGCGGTCAGTTGTTGTTGGTTTGTTTGTCTGTATGCGGTCAGTTGTTGTTTGTTTGTTTGTTTGTATGCGGTCAGTTGTTGTTTGTTTGTTTGTTTGTATGCGGTGAGTTGTAGGTTTGTTTGTCTGTATGCGGTGAGTTGTTTGTTTGTATGCGGTCAGTTGTTGTTTGTTTGTTTGTTTGTTTGTATGCGGTGAGTTGTTTGTTTGTTTGTTTGTCTGTATGCGGTGAGTTGTTTGTTTGTATGCGGTCAGTTGTTGTTTGTTTGTTTGTTTGTATGCGGTGAGTTGTAGGTTTGTTTGTCTGTATGCGGTGAGTTGTTGGTTTGTTTGTCTGTATGCGGTGAGTTGTTTGTTTGTCTGTATGCGGTCAGTTGTTGTTTGTTTGTTTGTTTGTATGCGGTGAGTTGTAGGTTTGTTTGTCTGTATGCGGTGAGTTGTTTGTTTGTATGCGGTCAGTTGTTGTTTGTTTGTTTGTTTGTATGCGGTGAGTTGTTTGTTTGTTTGTCTGTATGCAGCGAGTTGTTTGTTTGTCTGTATGTGGCGAGTTGTTTGTTTGTCTGTATGCGGTGAGTTGTTTGTTTGTTTGTCTGTATGCAGCGAGTTGTTTGTTTGTCTATGTGGTGAGTTGTTTGTTTGTATGCGGTCAGTTGTTGTTTGTTTGTTTGTTTGTATGCGGTGAGTTGTTTGTTTGTTTGTCTGTATGCAGCGAGTTGTTTGTTTGTCTGTATGCGGTGAGTTGTTTGTTTGTTTGTCTGTATGCAGCGAGTTGTTTGTTTGTCTGTATGTGGTGAGTTGTTTGTTTGTCTGTATGCAGTGAGTTGTTTGTTTGTTTGTCTGTATGCGGTGAGTTGTTTGTTTGTTTGTCTGTATGCGGTGAGTTTGTTTGTTTGTCTGTATGCGGTGAGTTGTTGGTTTGTCTGTATGCGGTGAGTTGTTTGTTTGTCTGTCTGTATGCGGTGAGTTGTTTGTTTGTTTGTTTGTCTGTATGCGGTGAGTTGTAGGTTTGTTTGTCTGTATGCGGTGAGTTGTTGGTTTGTTTGTCTGTATGCGGTGAGTTGTTTGTTTGTTTGTCTGTATGCAGTGAGTTGTTTGTCTGTATGCGGTGAGTTGTTTGTTTGTCTGTATGCGGTGAGTTGTTTGTTTGTCTGTATACGGTGAGTTGTTTGTTTGTCTGTATGCGGTGAGTTGTTTGTTTGTCTGTATGCGGTGAGTTTGTTTGTTTGTCTGTATGCAGTGAGTTGTTTGTTTGTCTGTATGCGGTGAGTTGTTTGTTTGTCTGTATGTGGTGAGTTGTTTGTTTGTCTGTATGTGGTGAGTTTGTTTGTTTGTCTGTATGCAGTGAGTTGTTTGTTTGTTTGTTTGTCTATGTGGTGAGTTGTTTGTCTGTATGCGGTGAGTTGTTTGTTTGTCTGTATGTGGTGTTTGTTTGTTTGTCTGTATGCAGTGAGTTGTTTGTTTGTCTGTATGCGGTGAGTTGTTTGTTTGTCTGTATGCGGTGAGTTGTTTGTTTGTCTGTATGCAGTTAGTTGTTTGTTTGTTTGTTTGTCTGTATGTGGTGAGTTGTTTGTTTGTCTGTATGCAGTTAGTTGTTTGTTTGTTTGTTTGTCTGTATGTGGTGAGTTGTTTGTCTGTATGTGGTGTTTGTTTGTTTGTCTGTATGCAGTGAGTTGTTTGTTTGTCTGTATGCAGTGAGTTGTTTGTTTGTCTGTATGCAGTTGTTTGTTTGTTTGTTTGTCTGTATGCAGTGAGTTTGTTTGTTTGTCTGTATGCAGTGAGTTTTTTGTTTGTCTGTATGCAGTTAGTTGTTTGTTTGTTTGTTTGTTTGTCTGTATGCAGCGAGTTGTTTGTTTGTTTGTCTGTATACGGTGAGTTGTTTGTTTGTCTGTATGCGGTGAGTTGTTTGTTTGTTTGTATGTATGTATGCAGCGAGCTGTTTGTTTGTCTGTATGCGGTGAGTTGTTTGTTTTTCTGTATGCAGTGAGTTGTTTGTTTGTTTGTTTGTTTGTTTGTTTGTCTGTATGTATGCAGCAAGTTGTTTGTTTGTTTGTCTGTATGCAGCGAGTTGTTTGTTTGTTTGTTTTATGTATGTATGTATGCAGCGAGTTGTTTGTTTGTCTGTATGCGGTGAGTTGTTTGTTTGTCTGTATGCGGTGAGTTGTTTGTTTGTCTGTATGCAGTTAGTTGTTTGTTTGTTTGTTTGTTTGTCTATGTGGTGAGTTGTTTGTTTGTCTGTATGTATGTGGTGAGTTGTTTGTTTGTCTGTATGTGGTGTTTGTTTGTCTGTATGCAGTGAGTTGTTTGTTTGTCTGTATGCAGTGAGTTGTTTGTTTGTCTGTATGCAGTTGTTTGTTTGTTTGTTTGTCTGTATGCAGTGAGTTTGTTTGTTTGTCTGTATGCAGTGAGTTTTTTGTTTGTCTGTATGCGGTGAGTTGTTTGTTTGTCTGTATGTATGCAGTTAGTTGTTTGTTTGTTTGTTTGTTTGTTTGTCTGTATGCAGCGAGTTGTTTGTTTGTTTGTCTGTATACGGTGAGTTGTTTGTTTGTCTGTATGCGGTGAGTTGTTTGTTTGTTTGTATGTATGTATGCAGCGAGCTGTTTGTTTGTCTGTATGCAGTGAGTTGTTTGTTTGTTTGTTTGTTTGTTTGTTTGTCTGTATGTATGCAGCAAGTTGTTTGTTTGTTTGTTTGTTTGTCTGTATGCAGTGAGTTGTTTTTGTCTATGCAGCGAGTTGTTTTTGTCTGTATGCAGCGAGTTGTTTGTTTGTCTATGCGGTGAGTTGTTTGTTTGTCTGTATGCAGCGAGTTGTTTGTTTGTTTGTTTGTTTTATGTATGTATGTATGCAGCGAGTTGTTTGTTTGTCTGTATGCGGTGAGTTGTTTGTTTGTTTGTCTGTATGCGGTGAGTTGTTGGTTTGTCTGTCTGTATGCGGTGAGTTGTTTGTTTGTCTGTCTGTATGCGGTGAGTTGTTTGTCTGTATGCAGTTGTTTGTTTGTTTGTTTGTCTGTATTCAGCAAGTTGTTTGTTTGTTTGTCTGTATACGGTGAGTTGTTTGTTTGTCTGTATGCGGTGAGTTGTTTGTTTGTTTGTTTGTATGTATGTATGCAGCAAGTTGTTTGTTTGTTTGTTTGTTTGTTTGTCTGTATGCGGTGAGTTGTTTGTTTTTCTGTATGCAGTGAGTTGTTTGTTTGTTTGTTTGTCTGTATGTATGCAGCAAGTTGTTTGTTTGTTTGTCTGTATGTATGCAGCGAGTTGTTTGTTTGTCTATGCGGTGAGTTGTTTGTTTGTCTGTATGCAGCGAGTTGTTTGTTTGTTTGTTTGTATGTATGTATGCAGCGAGTTGTTTGTTTGTTTGTCTGTATGTATGCATCGAGTTGTTTGTTTGTTTGTCTGTATGCAGCGAGTTGTTTGTTTGTTTGTATGCGGTGAGTTGTTTGTCTGTCTGTATGCGGTGAGTTGTTTGTTTGTCTGTATGCAGCAAGTTGTTTGTTTGTTTGTATGCAGTCAGTTGTTGTTTGTTTGTTTGTTTGTTTGTTTGTATGCGGTGAGTTGTTTGTTTGTTTGTCTGTATGCAGCGAGTTGTTTGTTTGTCTGTATGCGGTGAGTTGTTTGTTTGTCTGTATGCAGCGAGTTGTTTGTTTGTATGTGGTGAGTTGTTTGTTTGTCTGTATGCAGTGAGTTGTTTGTTTGTTTGTCTGTATGCGGTGAGTTGTTTGTTTGTTTGTCTGTATGCGGTGAGTTGTTGGTTTGTCTGTATGCGGTGAGTTGTTGGTTTGTCTGTATGCGGTGAGTTGTTTGTTTGTTTGTCTATATGCGGTGAGTTGTTTGTTTGTTTGTCTGTATGCAGCGAGTTGTTTGTTTGTCTGTATGCGGTGAGTTGTTTGTTTGTCTGTATGCAGCGAGTTGTTTGTTTGTATGTGGTGAGTTGTTTGTTTGTCTGTATGCAGTGAGTTGTTTGTTTGTTTGTCTGTATGCGGTGAGTTGTTTGTTTGTTTGTCTGTATGCGGTGAGTTGTTGGTTTGTCTGTATGCGGTGAGTTGTTTGTTTGTCTGTCTGTATGCGGTGAGTTGTTTATTTGTTTGTTTGTCTGTATGCGGTGAGTTTTTTGTTTGTCTGTATGCGGTGAGTTGTTTGTTTGTCTGTATGCAGTTAGTTGTTTGTTTGTTTGTTTGTTTGTTTGTCTGTATGTGGTGAGTTGTTTGTCTGTATGCGGTGAGTTGTTTGTTTGTCTGTATGCGGTGAGTTTGTTTGTTTTTCTGTATGCAGTGAGTTGTTTGTTTGTCTGTATGTGGTGAGTTTGTTTGTCTGTATGCAGTCTGTCTGTATGCGGTGAGTTGTTTGTTTGTCTGTCTGTATGCGGTGAGTTGTTTGTTTGTCTGTATGCAGTTGTTTGTTTGTTTGTTTGTCTGTATTCAGCAAGTTGTTTGTTTGTTTGTCTGTATACGGTGAGTTGTTTGTTTGTCTGTATGCGGTGAGTTGTTTGTTTGTTTGTCTGTATGCAGCAAGTTGTTTGTTTGTTTGTTTGTTTGTCTGTATGCGGTGAGTTGTTTGTTTTTCTGTATGCAGTGAGTTGTTTGTTTGTTTGTTTGTCTATGTATGCAGCAAGTTGTTTGTTTGTTTGTCTGTATGCAGTGAGTTGTTTTTGTCTGTATGCAGCGAGTTGTTTTTGTTTGTATGCAGCGAGTTGTTTGTTTGTTTGTTTGTCTGTATGTATGCAGCGAGTTGTTTGTTTGTCTATGCGGTGAGTTGTTTGTTTGTCTGTATGCAGCGAGTTGTTTGTTTATTTGTTTGTTTGTTTGTATGTATGTATGTATGTATGCATCGAGTTGTTTGTTTGTTTGTCTGTATGCAGCGAGTTGTTTGTTTGTTTGTATGCGGTGAGTTGTTTGTCTGTCTGTATGCAGCAAGTTGTTTGTTTGTATGCGGTCAGTTGTTGTTTGTTTGTTTGTTTGTATGTATGCGGTGAGTTGTTTGTTTGTTTGTCTGTATGCAGCGAGTTGTTTGTTTGTCTGTATGTGGTGAGTTGTTTGTTTGTCTGTTTGCGGTGAGTTGTTTGTTTGTCTGTATGCAGCGAGTTGTTTGTTTGTCTGTATGTGGTGAGTTGTTTGTTTGTCTGTATGCAGTGAGTTGTTTGTTTGTTTGTCTGTATGCGGTGAGTTGTTTGTTTGTTTGTCTGTATGCGGTGAGTTGTTGGTTTGTCTGTATGCTGTGAGTTGTTTGTTTGTCTGTCTGTATGCGGTGAGTTGTTTGTTTGTTTGTTTGTCTGTATGCGGTGAGTTGTAGGTTTGTTTGTCTGTATGCGGTGAGTTGTTGGTTTGTTTGTCTGTATGCGGTCAGTTGTTGTTGGTTTGTTTGTCTGTATGCGGTCAGTTGTTGTTTGTTTGTTTGTTTGTATGCGGTCAGTTGTTGTTTGTTTGTTTGTTTGTATGCGGTGAGTTGTAGGTTTGTTTGTCTGTATGCGGTGAGTTGTTTGTTTGTATGCGGTCAGTTGTTGTTTGTTTGTTTGTTTGTTTGTATGCGGTGAGTTGTTTGTTTGTTTGTTTGTCTGTATGCGGTGAGTTGTTTGTTTGTATGCGGTCAGTTGTTGTTTGTTTGTTTGTTTGTATGCGGTGAGTTGTAGGTTTGTTTGTCTGTATGCGGTGAGTTGTTGGTTTGTTTGTCTGTATGCGGTGAGTTGTTTGTTTGTCTGTATGCGGTCAGTTGTTGTTTGTTTGTTTGTTTGTATGCGGTGAGTTGTAGGTTTGTTTGTCTGTATGCGGTGAGTTGTTTGTTTGTATGCGGTCAGTTGTTGTTTGTTTGTTTGTTTGTATGCGGTGAGTTGTTTGTTTGTTTGTCTGTATGCAGCGAGTTGTTTGTTTGTCTGTATGTGGCGAGTTGTTTGTTTGTCTGTATGCGGTGAGTTGTTTGTTTGTTTGTCTGTATGCAGCGAGTTGTTTGTTTGTCTATGTGGTGAGTTGTTTGTTTGTATGCGGTCAGTTGTTGTTTGTTTGTTTGTATGCGGTGAGTTGTTTGTTTGTTTGTCTGTATGCAGCGAGTTGTTTGTTTGTCTGTATGCGGTGAGTTGTTTGTTTGTTTGTCTGTATGCAGCGAGTTGTTTGTTTGTCTGTATGTGGTGAGTTGTTTGTTTGTCTGTATGCAGTGAGTTGTTTGTTTGTTTGTCTGTATGCGGTGAGTTGTTTGTTTGTTTGTCTGTATGCGGTGAGTTTGTTTGTTTGTCTGTATGCGGTGAGTTGTTGGTTTGTCTGTATGCGGTGAGTTGTTTGTTTGTCTGTCTGTATGCGGTGAGTTGTTTGTTTGTTTGTTTGTCTGTATGCGGTGAGTTGTAGGTTTGTTTGTCTGTATGCGGTGAGTTGTTGGTTTGTTTGTCTGTATGCGGTGAGTTGTTTGTTTGTATGCGGTGAGTTGTTTGTTTGTTTGTCTGTATGCAGTGAGTTGTTTGTTTGTATGTGGTGAGTTGTTTGTTTGTCTGTTTGCGGTGAGTTGTTTGTTTGTTTGTCTGTATGCAGCGAGTTGTTTGTTTGTCTGTATGTGGTGAGTTGTTTGTTTGTCTGTTTGCGGTGAGTTGTTTGTTTGTTTGTCTGTACGCAGTAAGTTGCTCTGTTCAGGAATCAGTTTAGTCATTGTTGGGTATTTCTCTCTCTTTCCCTCATGTTTCCACACAGACTCATTCTGCCTTTATATGACATGCATGTGATTCCATTACGTCAATGAGCCGTAATCTGCCACAGGTCTTTAAATACTCTCTCAGGTCCAGACCAGAGCATGTGAGCGGAGTGGAGCGGGAGCGAGCGGGGAGCGGGCGGATCTTGGACAGAGCGCAGAGCGGCATTTTTAAAAGGACGGAGCGTCGCCTTATTTCCCGCTCCAATTTCGCTCCGCTCACACCACGAGTCTGAAGCATGCTCAGTCAAACCTAAACCAGGATCCATCTGTCTTGCACAGTCATCGACAGTAGACTATTTTCAGTCAAAACTCGGCTCAATAATGGAGTTCAAAAAGTAGGCTACTTCAAAAAGGAAAATGAGAAGTCATACAGGTCAGGTGTACTATTAATATAACTAACTAACTAACAATGATAATGTGGTACAAGAAAAAAAATGTGGAGACATCGTTTCAGTCAGCAAAGATTCATTTTGGAATCTCAAAAGACACATCTCTCGAAAACATGAACGTGAGCTACGCGAACACGGGAAGAAAACAAAAGGTTAGCAAATTGAATAGCCTACCCTAACTTGTAACAAAGTGTAAATTAAATATAGCGTAATATTCAAACAAATTCGTTTTTTCGTTCAAGTAGACCTAATGGTTCGTTTTATTTAGCCGAATTTGTGTCGTCTGTAATAATATTTATATTATTAGTCCCATTTATTAGTTTAATTTTACAGCTATTTGTGTGTATGGAAGCCAATTTAACTTTTAAATTGGCATTTGAGTGGAGCGCAAAGCAAACCTCGTTGAGCGCTGAGCGATAATGAGCGGAGCGGCCTGATGTAGCTTTGAGCGGGGGGAGCGGAGGGGTGAACAGTTCCATGAGCGATGAGCGGAGATTCTCACCGTTCCACTCCGCTCACATGCTCTGGTCCAGACTCAGGTTGGTTCTGGCATTTCCCCTGTTGGCTGGGCTGTTAGCTCTGACACAACCTTACACAAGATACACACACACACACACACACATATATATATATATATTGCAAATTGGGCTTATTGCCAAAATTTACAGACTTTCAACTCTTTGCAATGAACAAATCAAACAAACGTAATTGAAGTAGCTCAACACAACAAATGTTTCAAGTGGTTTCCCCTTATTCAACTGAAAATGCAACTTTTAATGACTTCTGCAGTCTCAAAATTATTCAACTCCTTCATGGCAAGCATCTTTAGTACTTAGTAGAACAACCGTTTTCTGTTCTGACCTGCTGTAAATGAGATGTATAACCAGACAGCAGCTTCTGGCAGCGTTTCTGAGGAATCTGAGCCCGTTCCTCATGAGCCATGGCCTTCAGTTCAGGAATATTCTTGGCCTTCTTTAAATCCCACCAGAGATTTTCTATGTGGTTCAAGTCATGTGACTGTGATGCCACTGTAGAATCTTCCAGGACTTCTTCTGCAACCAAGCCTTGGTGGAATTTGAAGAAATGCTTGGGATCATGTTGGAAGGTCCAAGCTCCAGCTCCCTCACCGACGGCCGTCAGGGTTCTGTCACTTCTATCTAGTCTATTTCTGTGTTGTGTGACAGAACCCTGACACTCCTGTTTTGTCTCTTTCATGTTGTCATGTTTTGTGTGAACACGTGGCTTAAGAGTGTTCTCATTAGCTGCGCATTCATTTCTTGTTTTGTGAGCACATGGCTTGTCATGTGGTTTCCTTGTGCCCTGTGCTCTCCTGTGGATTGTCTAGCCCTGCCTATCTTGTTACCTGATTATTGGTTCATTTGCCCCACCTGTCCTCCCTCGTTACCTGCCTTGTTTGCTCTTCCTCTTTATTCTCCTTGTATTTTCAGTCCTGTGCTGGATCATCACTGAATGTTCCCTTGAGTGTTTCCTTGCTAAAGTCAAGTCGTTTTTCTGCTTGTCATGGTTTCCCCCTTGGGGTAGGTTTTGTTTGTATTTTGTTTTATTTTTATTAATAATAAAGCCCATTATTGTTTCCTGCACATGAGTCCTCGCTCCCTTCACTCAACCCTGACAGACGGCATGACGTTTTTTTCCCTGATACTTCAATGAATCCATCTCTCCTTCCACACGCTGCAGGTTTTCAGTGCCAGAGGATATAAATCAGCCGCAGAGCATCACGAGCTCCACATGCTGAACTGTAGACAGCGTTCTTTTCAGCATGTTTTATTCTTCTTCCTCCAGACACACAGCTGATCTCAGAGCCTGTGAAGTCTTGCTGCAGATCTTCTGCAGTCACTCAAGCGTTTTTCTGATCTTGCCTTCTCATAAATCTGGTGACAGTCATTGATAGCTTCCTTTTTCTGCCCCGTCAAGGTAGTGTAAACACTGTTCCTTTAACTTTGAACTTGGAAACTATGCTTCCAACTGTGTCTCAAGGAACATTTAGTGCCTTCACTATCTTTTTGTATCCTGTTCCTTGTTTGTGAAGGGCAATGAGATCTTCTCTTAACTTTTTGGACCATTCTATTGACTTAGCCATAATTATAACTTGCAGTCAAACGTGACACTCAACAAACCTAGCCAGTTCAGATATTTCATGTGTTCTAGCTCAAGCACACCTGGTGCAACTAATGAAGCCCTTGATTAGTGAGACGACACCTGTTGCAGATCTGTGCAGTTGTGAGGGATTCTATTCAGGGTTGAATAATAATGAAACTGCAGAAGTAATTAAAAGTTGCATTTTCAGTTGAATTTGGGGAAACCAATTGAAACATTTGTTATGTTGAGCTATTTCAATTACTTTTGTTTGATTTGTTCATTGCAAACAGCTGAAAGTCTTTTGACCGGTAGTGAATGTCCTTGTATCAAATGCAGGGTTTGGCCCAGAGAACACAGTATAAACTGCTGCCTTTAGAGGATCTGTCTTATAAGATCTGCCAGAGATGAGAAATCACAGTCCTGTGCCAGTAAATCAGACTCTTGGACACTCTCTACTGTTTTTTTTTTTTTTAAATGTATTTTTTATTTCTTTGCTTAGATCTTATCTGACCTTTATTTGAGCTTTTATGGAACCAGTAACAGTCAAGGTTTCCATGTTTATACACGTTTAACTAGAAGTGTATGATTTTCAGCTCTGTTCATGGATCAGAACATGCTGGATCTTTCCTCTGTGGAGGAACTTAATGCAACATTACAAAAGGCTGTTTAATATGGCAAAATGTTAAATGCATAAAAACTGTGAAAATCCCCCTCAGAAGGACAAAGTGCATATCTCTCCTTTTAATGTTCAGAAAATTGGGATTTATTTAGCAGTTAACAGAGTTTCCAATTACAGTTAGGACGTGTGTGTGTGTGTGTGTGTGTGTGTGAGAGGTGAGGTGACTATGTGAAAAGCAGTGTGTAAGCGTAAAGTGTTCTCTCCCAGGGAGTGGATCAACAGACCTCCAGCGTTGCACCTCCTCCGTCTGCTGCTGTGACCTCTTCAGGAAAAACCCTTAACAGCTATTATCATCTCTGTTTGGGCCATTTAATCAGTCCTTTGATACGTATTGGCCAAGAGAATTCAGCAACGGACTTCAAACACAAATCTGTCTCTGTGGCAACAAGGCAGTTCACTACTTTCACTGGAATTACTTCTCAGCTGACAAAATTAAGTTCTAAGAACGTTTTGCCAATGTTCCCATTAAGTTATGAAATCATTATTTCTGAACGTTTTCTGAATGTTCAAAATGTTTTTTAAATGTTTAAAAAAAAATCTTGGTTATACGAACATAGAGGGAACATTCCATTGTATCGTTCTTCAAACATGGGAACATTACTTTTGAATGTTCTCTGAACGTTCTGAAACAAAGTGTTACATTTAAAAAATGGTAGATGAACATCTGAAAAAATATTTCAGAAAAAAAGTTTTCCATTAATGATGCATAAATGATGTTTTTGTTCAAACGTTTTGAGAACACCAGATAACTTTGAATGAACGTTCTATTAGTGTTACTGGAAGAATGTTTGTTCATAATTTTGAGAGAACCTTGCAAGAATATTCCTTTTTAGCTGTGTGAATCCAAAATTTGTCTTTTAAGGGTAAAAATTTAATTGATGTTCAACAATTAAATATATATATATAATACAGATGAACAAATGACAAAGCTTGGGTTGTTGAATGTTAGATCCCTTTCTTCAAAAGCACTTATTGTTAATGATATGATTACAGATTATAACCGAGATGTTCTGTGTTTGACAGAAACCTGGCTAAAATGTTTTTTTGCATTTCGTGGAAAGACGGCAGTATTGCATAGAGAAAAGCCTTAAAAACTGCTAGATCTGCTTATTTTTCATCTCTCTTAGAAGAAAACAAACACAACCCTAGGTATTTATTTGATACAGTGGCTAAATTAACAAGAAATAAAGCTTCAAATTCTGTATGTTTATGTACTACTTTACTTATAAGATTGATAATATTAGGGAGAAAATTATAACTATGCAACCGTCTACTACAGTATCGCATCAGGCAGTGCATTTTAGTCTCCCTGAGGAAAAATTACATTCATTCATAGAAGAGGAAGAATTTACTAAACTCGTTAAATCCTCTAAATCGACAACATGTATGTTAGACCCTATACCGGCTAAGCTATCTAAATTACATCATATGCTCTCAATGAAAAATGCGGAGCATTTCCTCCATTCTGTCACTGATGGAGTTTGGGTTCTTGCCACTGTCGCCTCTGGCTTCATTAGTTGGGGACACTTAATATTCAACAGTGTTATTGATCTGACTGTATACTGACAATGACATCACTATTTTCTCCAGAACTGCTTTAATGATTAAATTAACTAATTTAATAATTGATGATCTTTACAACGGAACTGAACCATCACTGAGCTGTGACACTGTTTTCTTCTAGATCTGCTGTACAGCAGAAACAATCTTTGTTGCATTATTTTCCTGTTATCACTGTAAAGCTGCTTTGAAACAATCTGTAGTGTAAAAAGCGCTTTATAAATAAAGGTGACTTGACTTTTTTTGCACATGATGTTTTTAACATTACTGTTTTTTCTTCCATACTGATTGTCTAAGTACCAAAAACAAAAGTTTGCTTTCTATAGTTCAAGCTAAATTAGTAAATCAATAAAGTTCTTCAGTAAACTTTGAGAGGAAGATCTGTCAGTGCTGATGTAAAGCTCAATGTTGAATCAGTGGCAGCTGAGAACACAACGCCTGTGAAGCCTGTGTGTGTGTGTGTGTGTGTGTGTGTGTGTGCCTGTGTCTGTGTGTGTGGCCCGATCAAAGACTGTGAGCTCATCAAGTTCCTCTGCTCTAATCTCAGCACACGACAGGAGTCAGCCGGAGCTAGAGTAAACCTCTCACTTGCACGGCCACACACGGGATTCAAGCATCGGATGAAGTCAAATGATGATTTATTAGGATTTGGTCAATGTATTGTCAGTATTATTGGCTGCTGTTGTTTTCATTTGTAGCTTGAAGGACATTATAGTTTCATTTGTGCGCTTGTGAAAGAGACGTGCACTTCGGCCCTCACGGTCTTCCACAGAAGTCTGCCGTACATCCAGGGTTAGGGTTAGGGTTAGTATTCATGGACTTTTAGTTTGTATTCACTAGTTTTCTGTCTTCCTTTGTTTCCATGGTTACCATCATTATGAGTTTGTTTGGTTCAGCTGTGTTTAATTAATTAGCCTTGTTTGGATGTGTACTTAAGTTCCTCCTTTTCCTCATTTCAGTGTCCAGTCCACTGTTACTGTACATGCGTTTGCAGCTCTCTCTGTTTATTCTAACTCTATTAAATATTGTGTTTGAGGTTTCTTATTCAGTCTGTGCTACAGCCTTGTGACAGATATAAATTACATTTTAATATTAATTTAAACTATAATACAGTTTCATTTAACTGCAAATAACATGCAATTACGTGTTTGAACACATTTAATTCGACTTTAGTATATTCTTTTAATGTATATAATTTCCATATATACTTCTTTTCTTTACACAATTCTAAAAAATGAACCGAATGGTCTCTAAAACATCTCTTTAATTATTTCCCACTGAAGATCTGTGGAGTCACAGAATGCATCAGATTCTCAGGACTGGAGCTTCACTCCCATGATCCTCTTCTCAGTATTTTCAGACAACAACACCATATTGCCATGGAGATCGTTCCTCCAGCAAGTTAACCTACTTTCTCAATCCCAGAAGGCCTTGCCACATTCGCTCAGCAAAATAGTTTGATGATTAAAAGGAAATTTAGTTTCGAAGACTTTCAGAAACTGAGGGTTTTGACTCCAGCCAAGGTCCAGAAATATATATATATATATTTGTGTGAAGAGTGAGAAAATCATTGGAGCTGCCTTGACAGACAGCATTTGTTGCTTTTGAGTCACAAACCCATGAGACTGTGCCAATAATTGCAAAATGTCCCAGATGTTCTGAGTTGCAGATACGATGACTTGCAGCTCAAGTCAAGTGGTGATCGGCGCCGAGTTGGCAGACAGACACTTTAACCTGGAACAGACAAGCAGAGATCCATGACTCGAAACACACGAAACACACAAAGCTTTCAGATGACTTCAGAAGAACTGAACTGCAGCACACAGACACTCACACACACTCACAGTCCCTAGAACCCCCACAAAACACTCGAAACACACGAAACACACAAACGCTTGAAACACTCGAAACACACAAACGCTTGAAACACTCGGGAACACACAAAACATGCGAAACACTTAAAACACTCGGAACACGAAACGCATGGAACACACAAACGCTTGAAACACACAAACGCTTGAAACACACAAACGCTTGAAACACACAAACGCTTGAAACACACAAACGCTTGAAACACACAAACGCTTGAAACACACAAACGCTTGAAACACACAAACGCTTGAAACACACAAACGCTTGAAACACACAAAACATGCGAAACACTTAAAACACTCGGAACACGAAACGCTTGAAACACACAAACGCTTGAAACACACAAACGCTTGAAACACACAAACGCTTGAAACACACGAAACACTCGAAACACACAAACGCTTGAAACACACAAACGCTTGAAACACACAAACGCTTGAAACACACAAACGCTTGAAACACACAAACGCTTGAAACACACAAACGCTTGAAACACACAAACGCTTGAAACACACAAACGCTTGAAACACACGAAACACTCGAAACACACAAACGCTTGAAACACTCGAAACACACAAACGCTTGAAACACACAAACGCTTGAAACACACAAACGCTTGAAACACACAAACGCTTGAAACACACAAACGCTTGAAACACACAAACGCTCGAAACACACGAAACACACAAACGCTTGAAACACTCGGGAACACACAAAACATGCGAAACACTTAAAACACTCGGAACACGAAACGCTTGAAACACACGAAACACTCGAAACACACAAACGCTTGAAACACACAAACGCTCGAAACACACAAACGCTTGAAACACACAAAACATGCGAAACACTTAAAACACTCGGAACACGAAACACACGAAACACACAAAGCTTTCAAATGACTTCAGAAGAACTGAACTGCAGCACACAGACACTCACACACACTCACAGTCCCTAGAACCCCCACAAAACACTCGAAACACACGAAACACACAAACGCTTGAAACACTCGAAACACACAAACGCTTGAAACACTCGGGAACACACAAAACATGCGAAACACTTAAAACACTCGGAACACGAAACGCTTGAAACACACAAACGCTTGAAACACACAAACGCTTGAAACACACAAACGCTTGAAACACACAAACGCTTGAAACACACAAACGCTTGAAACACACAAACGCTTGAAACACACAAAACATGCGAAACACTTAAAACACTCGGAACACGAAACGCTTGAAACACACAAACGCTTGAAACACACAAACGCTTGAAACACACAAACGCTTGAAACACACGAAACACTCGAAACACACAAACGCTTGAAACACACAAAAGCTTGAAACACACAAACGCTTGAAACACACGAAACACTCGAAACACACAAACGCTTGAAACACACAAACGCTTGAAACACACAAACGCTTGAAACACACAAACGCTTGAAACACACGAAACACTCGAAACACACAAACGCTTGAAACACACAAAAGCTTGAAACACACAAACGCTTGAAACACACAAACGCTTGAAACACACAAAACATGCGAAACACTTAAAACACTCGGAACACGAAACGCTTGAAACACACAAACGCTTGAAACACACAAACGCTTGAAACACACGAAACACTCGAAACACACAAACGCTTGAAACACACAAACGCTCGAAACACACAAACGCTTGAAACACACAAACGCTTGAAACACACAAACGCTCGAAACACACGAAACACACAAACGCTTGAAACACACAAACGCTTGAAACACACAAACGCTTGAAACACTCGGGAACACGAAACGCATGGAACACACAAACGCTTGAAACACACAAACGCTTGAAACACACAAACGCTTGAAACACACAAAAGCTTGAAACACACAAACGCTTGAAACACACAAACGCTTGAAACACACAAAAGCTTGAAACACACGAAACACTCGAAACACACAAACGCTTGAAACACACAAACGCTTGAAACACACAAACGCTTGAAACACACAAACGCTCGAAACACACAAACGCTCGAAACACACAAACGCTTGAAACACACGAACACTCGAAACACACAAACGCTTGAAACACACAAACGCTTGAAACACACAAACGCTTGAAACACAAACGCTTGAAACACACAAACGCTTGAAACACAAACGCTTGAAACACACGAACACTCGAAACACACAAACGCTTGAAACACACAAACGCTTGAAACACACAAACGCTTGAAACACACAAACGCTTGAAACACACAAACGCTTGAAACACACGAACACTCGAAACACACAAACGCTTGAAACACACGAACACTCGAAACACACAAACGCTTGAAACACACAAACGCTTGAAACACACAAACGCTTGAAACACACGAACACTCGAAACACACAAACGCTTGAAACACACAAACACTCGAAACACACAAACGCTTGAAACACACAAACGCATGGAACACTCGAACGCTCGAAACACACAAACGCTTGAAACACACAAACGCTTGAAACACACAAATGCTTGAAACACACAAACGCTTGAAACACACGAACGCTCGAAACACACAAACGCTTGAAACACACGAAACGCTTGAAACACACAAACGCTTGAAACACACAAACGCTTGAAACACACGAACACTCGAAACACACAAACGCTTGAAACACACAAACGCTTGAAACACACAAACGCTTGAAACACACAAACGCTTGAAACACACGAAATGCTTGAAACACACAAACGCTTGAAACACACAAACGCTTGAAACACACAAACGCTTGAAACACACAAACGCTTGAAACACACGAACACTCGAAACACACAAACGCTTGAAACACACGAAACGCTTGAAACACAAACGCTTGAAACACACAAACGCTTGAAACACACAAACGCTTGAAACACACGAACACTCGAAACACACAAACGCTTGAAACACACAAACGCTTGAAACACACAAACGCTTGAAACACACAAACGCTTGAAACACACAAACACTCGAAACACACAAACGCTTGAAACACACAAACGCTAGAAACACACGAACACTCGAAACACACAAACGCTTGAAACACATGAACGCTTGAAACACACGAAACGCTTGAAACACACAAATGCTTGAAACACACGAACACTCGAAACACACAAACGCTTGAAACACACAAACGCTTGAAACACACGAACACTCGAAACACACAAACGCTTGAAACACACGAAACGCTTGAAACACAAACGCTTGAAACACACAAACGCTTGAAACACACGAACACTCGAAACACACAAACGCTTGAAACACACAAACGCTTGAAACACATGAACACTCGAAACACACAAACGCTTGAAACACAAACGCTTGAAACACACGAAACGCTTGAAACACAAACGCTTGAAACACACAAACGCTTGAAACACACAAACGCTTGAAACACACGAACACTCGAAACACACAAACGCTTGAAACACACGAACACTCGAAACACACAAACGCTTGAAACACATGAACGCTTGAAACACACGAAACGCTTGAAACACACAAATGCTTGAAACACACGAACACTCGAAACACACAAACGCTTGAAACACACAAACGCTTGAAACACACGAACACTCGAAACACACAAACGCTTGAAACACACGAAACGCTTGAAACACAAACGCTTGAAACACACAAACGCTTGAAACACACGAACACTCGAAACACACAAACGCTTGAAACACACAAACGCTTGAAACACACGAACACTCGAAACACACAAACGCTTGAAACACAAACGCTTGAAACACACGAAACGCTTGAAACACAAACGCTTGAAACACACAAACGCTTGAAACACACGAACACTCGAAACACACAAACGCTTGAAACACACAAACGCTTGAAACACACAAACGCTTGAAACACACGAACACTCGAAACACACAAACGCTTGAAACACACAAACGCTTGAAACACACAAACGCTTGAAACACACGAACACTCGAAACACACAAATGCTTGAAACACACAAACGCTTGAAACACACGAACACTCGAAACACACAAACGCTTGAAACACACGAACACTCGAAACACACAAACGCTTGAAACACACAAACGCTTGAAACACACAAACGCTTGAAACACACAAACGCTTGAAACACATGAACACTCGAAACACACAAACGCTTGAAACACACGAAACGCTTGAAACACACAAACGCTTGAAACACACGAACACTCGAAACACACAAACGCTTGAAACACACAAACGCTTGAAACACACGAACACTCGAAACACACAAACGCTTGAAACACACAAATGCTTGAAACACACGAACACTCGAAACACACGAACGCTTGAAACACACAAACGCTTGAAACACACAAACGCTTGAAACACACAAACGCTTGAAACACACAAACGCTTGAAACACACAAACGCTTGAAACACACAAACGCTTGAAACACACGAACACTCGAAACACACAAACGCTTGAAACACACAAACGCTTGAAACACACAAACGCTTGAAACACACAAACGCTCGAAACACACAAACGCTTGAAACACACAAACGCTTGAAACACACGAACGCTTGAAACACACGAACGCTTGAAACACACGAACACTCGAAACACACAAACGCTTGAAACACACGAACGCTTGAAACACACAAACGCTTGAAACACACAAACGCTTGAAACACACGAACACTCGAAACACACAAACGCTTGAAACACACAAACGCTTGAAACACACAAACGCTTGAAACACACAAACGCTTGAAACACACGAACACTCGAAACACACAAACGCTTGAAACACACAAACGCTTGAAACACACGAACACTCGAAACACACAAACGCTTGAAACACACAAACGCTTGAAACACACAAACGCTTGAAACACACGAACACTCGAAACACACAAACGCTTGAAACACAAACGCTTGAAACACACGAAACGCTTGAAACACAAACGCTTGAAACACACAAACGCTTGAAACACACGAACACTCGAAACACACAAACGCTTGAAACACACAAACGCTTGAAACACACAAACGCTTGAAACACACGAACACTCGAAACACACAAACGCTTGAAACACACAAACGCTTGAAACACACAAACGCTTGAAACACACGAACACTCGAAACACACAAATGCTTGAAACACACAAACGCTTGAAACACACGAACACTCGAAACACACAAACGCTTGAAACACACGAACACTCGAAACACACAAACGCTTGAAACACACAAACGCTTGAAACACACAAACGCTTGAAACACATGAACACTCGAAACACACAAACGCTTGAAACACACGAAACGCTTGAAACACACAAACGCTTGAAACACACGAACACTCGAAACACACAAACGCTTGAAACACACAAACGCTTGAAACACACGAACACTCGAAACACACAAACGCTTGAAACACACAAATGCTTGAAACACACGAACACTCGAAACACACGAACGCTTGAAACACACAAACGCTTGAAACACACAAACGCTTGAAACACACAAACGCTTGAAACACACAAACGCTTGAAACACACAAACGCTTGAAACACACGAACACTCGAAACACACAAACGCTTGAAACACACAAACGCTTGAAACACACAAACGCTTGAAACACACAAACGCTTGAAACACACGAACACTCGAAACACACAAACGCTTGAAACACACAAACGCTTGAAACACACGAACACTCGAAACACACAAACGCTTGAAACACACAAACGCTTGAAACACACAAACGCTTGAAACACACAAACGCTTGAAACACACGAACACTCGAAACACACAAACGCTTGAAACACACGAACACTCGAAACACACAAACGCTTGAAACACACAAACGCTTGAAACACACAAACGCTTGAAACACACAAACGCTTGAAACACACGAACACTCGAAACACACAAACGCTCGAAACACACAAACGCTTGAAACACACAAACGCTTGAAACACACGAACGCTTGAAACACACGAACGCTTGAAACACACGAACACTCGAAACACACAAACGCTTGAAACACACGAACGCTTGAAACACACAAACGCTTGAAACACACAAACGCTTGAAACACACGAACACTCGAAACACACAAACGCTTGAAACACACAAACGCTTGAAACACACAAACGCTTGAAACACACAAACGCTTGAAACACACGAACACTCGAAACACACAAACGCTTGAAACACACAAACGCTTGAAACACACGAACACTCGAAACACACAAACGCTTGAAACACACAAACGCTTGAAACACACAAACGCTTGAAACACACGAACACTCGAAACACACAAACGCTTGAAACACACAAACGCTTGAAACACACGAACACTCGAAACACACAAACGCTTGAAACACACAAACGCTTGAAACACACAAATGCTTGAAACACACAAACGCTTGAAACACACGAACACTCGAAACACACAAACGCTTGAAACACACAAACGCTTGAAACACACGAACACTCGAAACACACAAACGCTTGAAACACACAAACGCTTGAAACACACAAACGCTTGAAACACACAAACGCTTGAAACACACAAACGCTTGAAACACACAAACGCTTGAAACACACGAACACTCGAAACACACAAACGCTTGAAACACACAAACGCTTGAAACACACGAACACTCGAAACACACAAACGCTTGAAACACACAAACGCTTGAAACACACGAACACTCGAAACACACAAACGCTTGAAACACATGAACGCTTGAAACACACGAAACGCTTGAAACACACAAACGCTTGAAACACACGAACACTCGAAACACACAAACGCTTGAAACACACAAACGCTTGAAACACACAAACGCTTGAAACACACAAACGCTTGAAACACACAAACGCTTGAAACACACAAACGCTTGAAACACACGAACACTCGAAACACACAAACGCTTGAAACACACAAACGCTTGAAACACACGAACACTCGAAACACACAAACGCTTGAAACACACAAACGCTTGAAACACACGAACACTCGAAACACACAAACGCTTGAAACACATGAACGCACACACGACACTCGGCCTGTCAGAGGAATGCTCTCGGAGCTTCGGAAGCGTTATCAGGATCCATGATGCCGCTATATCAGGACTGGAATGTCATCTCGCTGTGATGATGGACGAGGACGAGCGCTGAGGGTAAATGAGTCCGAGAGACGTCCAGTCAGTGGTTTGATCGAGGTCTTCCCTCACACTGAGACAGATTCCTTTAACCTGACTAACCCGAGGCACAGTCGACTCAGAGACTATCCTTCCGCAACTGTATGACTGCGGACCATAAAAGAAGATATTTAGAAGAATGTTCATGCTGCTCTTTTCAATACAATCACAACATTAGAGACTGTGTGTGTGTGTGAGTGTGTGTGAGTGCTGCAGTTCTTCTGAAGTCATTTGAAAGCTTTGAATTAAAGCTGTTATTCACTCAGACATCATCATTTGCCACGTTTCCATATGGCTTTTTGCACAGTTCTGTTATCAGCAAATGTGAAAATGTGTGCAAAAAAACCTGTTTCCATCCAGTTGGCTGTTTCTGATAAAATGCTGTGTGTAATAAAGTGTTTTGGTGTATTGCAAAATGAATCTTGCCTTGCGTGATTTACTGTACGTCGTGATGCATTTGACTGACATCTGAGAACTGGGGAACTGGTGCACAGAATAACCTCCTATCAGTCGGTCCATGAAGATGTTAAACGTTAAGATCATTTGGAATGTAGTGCATTATTAATATAGATATTTTATTGGGTTTCTGTCCTTTTTGATTTGAATGGAAAAGAACATTAACAACTTACCTTTTGATGCTCCATATTAAGTTATATTTTAACAAACACGTATTTATGTTTAAGCTATGCTTCATTTATCTCAAAAACATGTTTGCTGTTTGTTGCCGTAGTTGGTGTAAGAAACGCCCGATTCTGGGAAAACCCTGTCATTCGCTTGCAGATCCTCTGAGAATTACTACAGTAACTTTGTTTTAAATTGACAGATATTACAAAAAAAAACTAAAAATCTTATGAATTACTGCTCCGCCTCTGTTGGAGCCGTACGATCTTTAATGTTCTGATGATTGAAGAGTTACACGACTGCAGGTAATGCCCATTAAATCCATCAACAGCATCAGTAAATCAGAGCATGAACCCACGGCATCTGCGTCATACTTCTCTTCCTTAAAAGTCCACCGTTTTAAAAGTATTTTCCCTCATCGGGCTGGACACGCAGACATGACATCAGAGGCTTGATGAATGACTCAACATGATGAGTATCTGACATCATGATTTATGATGATCTAACATGATGTTTGCAGAAGAATCGGAGAATCATGATGATTGTGCTCATAATGTTCATCTGTCAATCCCTCACTCTTAAAGGGTTAGTTCACCCAAAAATGAAAACCCTCATGTTGTTCCAACCCCGTAAGACTTTCGTTCTTCTTCGGAACACAAATGAAGATATTTTTGATGAACTCTGAGAGCTGTCTCACTCCTCCATAGGCTTCTCTGTAATCGATATCTGCTGGCCCACAAAAGTTAGTAAAGACATCGTTAAAATAGTCCAAGTGACTACAGTGGCTCAACCTTAAGTTTTTCATACTTTTTGTGTGCAAAACCCCCCCAAAATAACGACTTTATTCAACTCTTCATGTTCTTCTGTGTGTCTCTGAGTGAGTTCACGTAGTGTAACAGCGCAGCGCTTCTGGGTTGTACGTCAGAACGGAGGCTCACTATTGGTCGACGCTGGTCATGTGTGTGTGATGCGTGTGATGCTGGCCAATAGTGGCAGATGAAAATACCTGCAGTCCATGGAGGAGTGAGACAGCTCTCAGAGTTCATCAAAAATATCTAAATTTGTGTTCCGAAGAAGAACGAAAGTCTTACGAAAGTCTCAAGTTGGGACAGGGAGAGTAATTACTGACAGAATTGTCATTTTTGGGTGAACTAACCCTAAATAAGGCCTAGTCCACACGGACACGGGTATTTTTATAACTGGAGTTTTTCCTCCTGCTTTTTAAAAAAAAATCCCGTCCACACATGCTCGGTTTAAAAGAAATCTCCGCCTACATGAAAACGCAAAAAACACGCTATCACGCGCTGTCAAGAGCATGCCACACCAGCAGGCGGCGATCGTAAAGCCACGTTGGCCAATCAGAAGCCTGAATCAGAAGCAAAAACCCCGGTTTTACTGTCTACACGACAACACTGCAATCTTTGTATTATATCAAACCAAGGTTTAACAAAGGTTATTACTTTTTTATTTTAAATAATATTGATAATGTAGGGAACATACTAGCTATACAAAATAATATAATAATAGGTCTATTAACATTTTACTCTACTATTACTCAGCATGAGTTTATTCCATTTATTATTTTAATTTATTAATTTATTTTGTATAGATTAATAACTTCCAATTAACTACAAAAACAAAAAACAAAACAAAAAAAAAACCAGCATGAATTTACATCTAAAATAGACACACAAAAAAAAAAAATCTAAGTTCATTTTGAGAAAAGCTCTTGCAGCATTGTTTGCAAATAACACTTGGTTTAATATTTTATCAACTGATACAATGATATCCATAAACATTTAAGACACTTTTGTGTCTTTTGGGACTCCTGTTTTTTTATTTTATATATATATATATATATATATATATATATATATATATATATATATATATATATATATATATATCATGCTTTGGCTTCTGGTAGGTAACAACACAAATAAACTCCATTATTCTGTCTCATGAAGCACAAGAGCTGTGCCAGACTCACACTATAGATTTCACTCACAGAATCTCATCAGAAGAGGAGCGAGCACGAGGAGCCACAGATGATGTTTGTTAGGTGAGGATTTAACTCTGAGTGTGTGTGTGTGTGTGTGTGTGGAGTTGAGGAGGAGCTGGAGTCGTATTTCAGAGTCCGAACTGAGACTGCCTTTGTTCACGTGGAGCTGCTCTCGATCAGTCCGACAGCAGAGAGAGAGAGAGAGAGAGTGTGTGTGTGTGTGTGAGAGAGAGAGAGATCACAGTCTCTAACGGGACCCGAGACACGAACACCTCCTGCACCACAGTCATGGCTCGTGCACGCGCCTCAGTGCTCAGGTGACTGACCTGTCCTGTGCATGTGCTTCATATTTCATTCACTTCATTCTGAGAATCACCTGGCATCAGCTCATCTTCATCTTTATTTCTGATCAGCAGAGTCTGGAGCTGGAGGATCATCTTCATCATCTTCATCTTCATCACTGTCAGCTTCTGTCCTCCTGCGCGCGCATTCTCCCTTCACTCAGGTATGGCACAACATCAATAACTCGTCTTTATGTGTTACACTAATGTAAGCTGCAGAAAATACGGTTAGTGGTGGGCATGTCCGATTAGTGAACGACTCGTTCTTTTGAGTCGGATCTTTTTACTGAATCTGTCGAACCGGTTCGCAATGCCGATCTGAACCATAGATCTGAACGGTTCGCAGGTGAATCGGCCTGAAGCTGAGAATGAATCGTGTCTGTTGAATCTGTCCTTTGGGAAGCCAAACGCTGGTTTTCTGGCACATTCTGTGTGTACAAGATGATTAGGAAGAGCAGCGGGAAATGTGTCTGATGGGGCGAAAAGTAAGTTACTTTAATAGCAGAAATGTTACACTAATGTAGGCTACTGGAGATGTGTTTAAGAGTTGATTGTATCTGACCTACCAACGAAACAGAGTTGATTTTAATAAGTAACAGCATTTTATTAAGCCTATGTACAAAAATGTATGAGCAAGCAGCCAAGAGATGCAAAATAATTTTAGTAGCTTATTGTTTAATGTAAAAGCTAATTATATTAAGTTTCTAAATGATTGTGTTTATATGAACTGAATCGTGTCTGGTTTCGAGCGCGTGAACCTGACGTCATGGTCACGGGATGCGTTATGGCGGGAAATAATGGCTGAATCTGTTTATTCGAAGCGATTCTTTGAAACAATCGATTTGTGAAAACGAATCAAACCTTCACCAGGGTTTATGAAAGCTGCAGTAACAGAAATGAAGCCCTGTTCTGTTCCTGTGGTAATCTGGTTTGTATAGCACTTTTAACTATTTTAACTGTGTTTTCAACGTTTTTGCAAAGGAATGTTTCTGTTAATGTAAACTTCAATCAAATCTACAATTAAGATCATCAACAAAAATGTTGAGTAGTTTGCATCACTGGATATTACTTTCGGTCTGAACGTTTCTATTGTAAAACAGTTGTCCAATATTACATTTTTAGCTACTTCCATCGTCCGACGCACTCTTTCACTGCTAAAACTACAGCGTCTTGTTGGAATAGTTAAGCCCCGCCCTCTTTGATTTGATTGGCCATCTTCATAATTTATTATGATGTCTTTCTGTTAATTTAATGCTGAAAGTTGCTATATTATATAGTTCTCCTTAATAGTTTGCCTTAAAGTGACTCCATTACTGTATGCAGGTGAGGCTCATAGTTTAATGAGGAGTTCAAGGTCACAGAAGGTCATAGAGGAAAAAACGCATTCTTTACCCTAATTACCCTCAGAATGACGGATAGTTGGCACAGTTCCTCTGTTGGGTCGAAACACAAGCAATCTGCCATTATGACCAGCGGTGGAGTTATCTTTCCCTAAGGATGACATCATGTCCACAAAAGCTGGATTGTGCTCCATCTGTAAAATAACGCAGAGCTGTTCGTTCTCGCTGCCAAAGAACTGCATTCCTGACCTCGGCTTGTGTTCATGATCAACCTAATATGTTTTAATGAATGGCTTGGCTTCAATAACACTGCAGTTCCTCTGCTTGAGTCCGCTGATGATTGACACATTACACCAAACGCAGGCAGAAAGCTTCTGAATGTTCGCCTGAAAAAAAATTCTATCATCACCTTCATATCGAACGGGGTACTCAAAGATAGATTTGTATTTTTTCATTTGGGTGTAACGTTGTTTTAGATCCCGTTGCCTTTCATTGTATGGACAAAAAATCATTGAAATATTTTTCAACACATAAAGTCACACAGGTTTGGAATGAAGTGAGTAAAAGATGACAAACGTTTAGTTTTCAGTGAACTACAGTATCCCTGTAAGCCAGTGAGATTACACTCCTGAGATCTTCTGTGATTCAGGTTTCACAGGAACTATAAAGACGAATCATCCTGCAGACGGACTGATTTGGGACAAATATTTCCATCCCAGCTGTAAACACAATAATAGAGCAGTTGCCACGGAAACGACCCTTCTGTGGATGTATTGTGAGAGCGCAGCTGCTTTTCTAACTCTAAGGTTTGTTTGATGCTCAAACTTCTCCTCTCTAACGGTGTTTGTTCTCCTGCTGTGTCAGAGTGGCACTGGCTGCTTCACTTCTCCTGTTCATGGTTTGGGTTTAATGTGCCAGTTAAATGTAATCCAGTAGAGTCTACCTGGACTTAAACACATTTCCCCTAGAGCTCTGTATATCACACTGACCCAGCTTTAGTCCGGCTCAGAGAGATTCAGTCGTATTCTCCAGGGCTTTGATTTCCTCTAGCTTTGGTTCCTCTGTTCTTGTTTAGTTTGTATTACAGTTACTCATCTCCGTAACTTCAGGATCGGCTCGAGTGTGGATGCTGACAGCTTGTATTAACCGCAGGAATGAGGCCGACCTTCTGTAATGATCCTACTGTTGAAGAAATGTCTTAGAAACATTTGAAGCCTTGAGCCGCATGAAACAGCCCTGAGATCTGGAGGCTCTCCCCTGATCTTCAGTCCTTCCGGGAAAACCACTGTGCCGTTAAAGGCAACATCATTTCGGATGAGATGCTGATTTGAGGTTCAGACTCTCTGGGTTTTTTGAAGTTCTCTACGAGTCCTGACCAGAGTTACGCTTTGGCTTTTATATGTCATGGCCTCCTAATAATCCGGCTTCATCTCCACTGAGAGCTGGGCTGCTTTTTAACTTTGCGTCCTGGTTTCCTTGCGTCTCATCCTCTCACAGTAAGGTAAAGTCCTCTCACAGTAAGGTTAAGTCCTCACAGTAAGGTAAAGTCCTCTCACAGTAAGGTAAAGTCCTCTCACAGTAAGGTTAAGTCCTCACAGTAAGGTAAAGTCCTCTCACAGTAAGGTAAAGTCCTCACAGTAAGGTAAAGTCCTCTCACAGTAAGGTAAAGTCCTCTCACAGTAAGGTAAAGTCCTCTCACAGTAAGGTTAAGTCCTCACAGTAAGGTAAAGTCCTCTCACAGTAAGGTAAAGTCCTCACAGTAAGGTAAAGTCCTCTCACAGTAAGGTAAAGTCCTCACAGTAAGGGTCTGCTGGTATACGGGTGTCCTGATACATCAAGACATTCTTAATAAGTCCTATAGTGCCAGATGAGGGGTTTCTTCTCTTCAAAATAAAGCTTCCAAAATGGGATTTTTTGGGCAGAAGAACCATTTTCATTTCCCCAAACACCTTTCAGTTCTTAAAAGAACCATGTTTTTCTTAGTGCGAAGAACATTTTAATAATCTGAAGAAGCTTTTTCTAATTATAAAGAAGCTTTTGTGCAATAGAAAGATTCTATGGATGTTAAAGATTCTTTATGGAACCATCAATGCCAATAACAAAGCTTTATTTAGCTGTAAAGTATCCAGAAATGTTATGAAAAGTTATTAAAGCTGCAGTTTGTAACTTTTTTTGTGTTCAAAATTTACAAAATGTATATGATAGGCGAGTACATCATGAATTTTCCAAACTGTGTTTTTGTCTTATCCTGAATCACGCGGTACACCTATAATAAGTGTTTATATCGGGACTATACACAGTTCCTGCGTGACTCGCCATAGACACAAACACAGAGAAGTAGATCCGGCTACAGTGTTCTTCCACCAGACGTGTGCGTTCTGCTTATTAACCGCTAGAGCGCCACAGGTTACGGATTTGATTTTCTGCAGTGTTGTTTGCCTGGGTGTGTGTGTGTTCAGTTAGATGTGTGTTTCTGTGTGTTTCATAAGTGTATTATGATGTTGCACAAACACTGTGTTATTAAAGGTTTGGACTGACAGCCTGAGGCGATTTTCCTTCGTCCACTGACACGTCTGACTCCAGTTTCTGGAAAATATTAGGCGACGGATAAAACTCCATCAAAGGAAATGTGCAACAGTGACCAAACAGGAATGACAGAAGACGTCTCATCCTTTCCTCACGGGCTGGAGACCTGAGAAAGAGAGAGAGTGTGTGTGTGTGTGTGAGAGAGAGAGAGAGAGAGAGAGAGAGAGACGCTTGTTCTGTGTGGGAGAGAGAGAGGCATGGGTTACTGCTCATGTTCAAGGGTGTTTTAACTCTAACATGAGAGTCAATGAAAACAACTCTTAATGTCTTTTTATTTTCTTCAGCTTATAGAGCAGATTCAGGATTATGCTGGCAAGCTTCTTGTTGAAACACTGCAAAGTTTTTAGATTGAGAAGTGCACTTAAACACAGGAGCAAATCCTTTAATGTGTATAATAGAGGAGTCACTCGTGAAATCACACCACTTTACATATCGATGATAACCAGCGTCCAGCTGTGAACTAGACACATGAAGATAAGAAATATTATTTATTGTAATATTTCACTGAAAAAGAAGTATAAAATAAAATATTTCATAAAATATTGATTAAAATAAATAAATAAAAATAATATAAATAATACTAATAATTATGGCTGTCTTAATTTTTTCATTTACAGATGTTAAACCATTGAGCAGGAAAGCTTAACTTTAGTTTATAAGCGCTTCTCATTGTACATTTGATCACGTTTCGTTCCTCATTGTGAGTTACAGTCACCGCATTACCATTACAGATTTGCGCAAAACTTTTGCGATATTTTCTGAATGTTGATAAAAAACTTGCGAAATGAGGGCGTTTCCATTAACCGATGTCATGCGACTGAAATGTAATTTTTTCCTCTCACGATAAGTCATTCCAACAATCTTGTTTAGTTCACATATATCCCAGCCGCCGCAGTAGCCAGTATTATTAATGGAAGGAGACGTGTGTGTGTGTTTTCCAACATTACTGGCATGGAAAACCCTTATACTGGGAGCGGCTGGTGTGAGGTGTTCTGGGAGTTTCTCCCTCAGTTCTGCTTCAAGCTCGTGATTGTGGCATTTCTTGGTGGTTTAGAATCCAGTTTTCCTGTTTTATGAGTTTAATGAAGAACTCTGTCTCGTCTTCTGTCCAAACACACGTTTAAATAATGATCATGTGACTTTTACGTACGTCAGGTGACCTGACCTATAAATGTGGAAAAAAGTTTTCCATTGCAGTTTTGCAAAATATTCCTTATTTTGCGGAAAAAAACCTCATGTGAGCGGAAAAACCTTTTTAGCGATATATGGGAGTTTTTTGCGAAATTGACGTCTTTCCATTGGCCGTATTTTCAATTCGCAATTTCAGTTTGCACAATTTGAAGGGTAATGTACACCCTCACACAATTTGCATTTTATTCCAATCAATTATGCACTTCGTTATGGTACCCTAATTTAAAGTAAATGTGAATGTTTCAGGTGTATAACTAACAGGATGACCGTATTTAGCTGTGAAATGCACTGTGAAGAAGTCTTAATGATGCCTGTGTATCATCTGTCCCTGAGCGATCCAAGCTGTCGTCCCGGAGGCCTGTGCCATCACACACACACACACACACTCTGGACAGATCGGCTGCTGTTGTTTACATCACAGTGGAGATATAGCAAGTGCACTTCATAACAAACATATATATTATATACCATCCTCCCCATTCACATATAGACACACTTGATCTATGACATACAGTAATGAAGCTCTCATGTTTCCATAAAGCATGAAATGATCTTTAAAGGTGATGATGGAGAGTGTTTGCGCTACTTTTCCTATTAAGTCATGGCATCAGGAATGTTCCCCGGGACGAGGAATATGTGTGCCATCCGGGCAGGAATGAATCGTCCATGAGACACAAACCAAAACAGGAAAGCATGACTGGATGTTCCAAGGCCTCGATCTCGCCCGCGTTAGAAAACACATTCCCTTTGTTTGCTTTTGACGTAGAGCTGTTGAGTAGATGGAGCGGCCCTTTGACCTTGGAAAATATAGATCGGTCAATACATGCTTTTGTGGTCTGATGAGTTTTTATTTGGAAGAAAGTACATAGAAAGTATTTTGCATTGCATTTGTATCTGATTATTAAAGGCATCATTCGTTATTTTGTCTCTTTCGACTTGCATTTTTTCCTCCTTACAAGGTCGTGTTCAGCAAAAGAGTCGCTAGGCTGGACGATCATGACTCAGACACCGAGAGGATTCAGTGCAGACGTTTACAGAGCGTTTATTTAAACCCAGACTCACTGAGAGCGTGTCAGCATCTCTGACAAATGATATGATGTTTCATGCAGTGGTGGAAAGAGTACTGAGAAAACACTCAAGTAAAAGTACCATTACATTCCAAAAAATGTAGTGTGAGTAGAGTTAAAAGTACTTGTCCAAAAAACTACTTGAGTAAGAGTAAAAAAGTAGCTTATTTAAAAGTACTCATGAGTAGTGAGTAGTGAGTACTGAGCTGCAGATTCTACCCCCTTATAATAAACACTGTGCACTACAATTTTTAAATTAAAAAAATAGCACATACTGTAATTCACATTATATTTTGTTCTTTGTCAGAAAGATTGAAGAATATCTATCATCCATCTTTTTAAAATGCATCAAATCAGTACACTCATCACCATTTAAGTCATATTATTAAAAAAAAGAAAAAAAAAGCAAGCATTTAAAATTAGGCGAAAGGCCACTGAGCCTGAGCATGCTATTGTTGCACATAAAATATCAATATTCATAACTGTGCAAAGAATTCAAAAACCTTTAGAAACTCATATGATAGTTCAGCATCACACACCATGAGATGGGTTAAATAGAGAGATTAAAAAATACCCAATTTCTCTCCAAAACGGTACCAATTTTAGTGTTTTGATAAATGAGAATCACTAATATTATCAGATTACCTCACCTAATGCACTGAAAAAGGCTAAGATAATAGGCTAATACTAAATACCTTGTAATTCCATGCTATTAAATATGTTACAATTTAAACGTAAATGCACATTGTTCTATAAGGGTGGCATCATCCCTTACATTTTACACGGCTACATTTACTCACGTTGTAATGCTGATAATATAATTTGTAAGGAAAATTGTGCATTAAATAGGGAAGTTATATCCGGGAAACTTTTACAAAAGAAACAAACACACATACAAATGCATGTCTCTTTGTAGTCTCGGCGAAGCTGTTTTATCAGCAGCATCCACACACAAAAAAAACAAAGTTGAACATGAAAAATGTTTTTGCGCAAGTGCACTTGTCAAATGAAGATGGATTGTATGAAATGGATCAATCAAAAAACGTTGTTTATTAACGAGCTGTAGTCACGCACTGACAGAAATGCAGTTCAAGTTAACGCCATGGTTCATAAGGTGCACTGCATAGTACTGAATCTGGCGGCATGGCAAGCGCGAGACGCGGCAGTGCACAGATCGTGACGCGCGTCTCTATATAATGTGATTGTGAAGTAAATGGGAGCGGGAATTCACCGCATTATGAACTCGTCACGCAATATCCCCAACCTCACACCAAATGTTAGGCCCCAGAGATAGCCCAGCCTATATAAATATCA
Organism: Abramis brama; assembly: GCA_022829085.1. Lineage (NCBI taxonomy): Eukaryota > Metazoa > Chordata > Actinopteri > Cypriniformes > Leuciscidae > Abramis > Abramis brama. Next base: position 31,643,873 of record CM040788.1, on the reverse strand, counting down.
TATTAAGCCAAAATGTGAAATGTAGACTACCTTAATTAGCATATTAGAGGAAGACGCTGATATCTGGATTGAACTGATGCCTGAAGAATGCACTTCGCAGAGTAACAGCAGGAACAGGCGGTTAAAGTTTTCTATGCTTAATTTGATTTGATGACAGTCACGAGACCGATTACTCGATCCAATCACGTGGATGGATAAAAATAAAATTAAAACAAGCATTTAACGAGTAACGACCACAAACAGAAGGAAAATAGCGGAGTAAAAGTACCGATACATCACTTAAAATGTACTCAAGTAAAAGTAAAATTACACAATTTTTAAACTACTCAAAAAAGTACAATTTCTGAAAAAAAATACTTAATTACAGTAACGTGAGTATTTGTAATTCGTTACTTCACACCCCTGGTTTCATGACACTTTCTCATAAAAAGGTTTAAAGGTCAGAACACAGTGTTGTGCAAGAAACCAAGTGAAAATACGTCTTTATTAATCGACAATCTGCCTCTGAAATGATCATTTGCGTGAACACGAATAAAAGTTGTTGGTGTTTTACTGCCGCTAGTGTTTATTCGTATAGGTACGATTTTGGACTTTTGCAAAGATGTGCTGTATGTAGAGGCATGTTTTTCCAGTGAGCCGACAGTACGCTGGTTTATTTACTGTGAATTATGTGTTTCAGTGACTTTGGAAAATTAGCTATTGGTTAGCAGTGAACTTAAACTCGTGATGAGAGGGAAGTTGTGCTGGTCTTCTCTCCTCTATTGTGTCGTATATCCGAGTGAACAAGAACAAATGTGGGCGGGGCTTGATTGTGTCTGTGGGGAGTTGATTGGCTGGTTGGATGGTTGTGGTTTGCTATTGGCTGATCTCATGTGAGTGACAGGTTGCCCCGCCCTCGTCATCAGAGAAGAGAAGAGTTGCTGCAAGAGGAACTTATTCTCATTCAACATTATTAACACAATAATGATGATGTGCACCCATTAATCATTTACAATAAACACTGCAGTATTCCATAAAAAAACACACAAAAATTGTTGGGAATTGTTGATTTCCTGGTGACTTTATGTATGGAAAACACACCTGTTGTTGTGCACTTTATAGCCGTGCTGAAACGAGTCAGTGGAAAAGCTCTGGACAAGAGCAGGTCTGGGGGAGAATGATTATAATATCACCAACAAACTCAGGAAATGAGCTTCACTGCAACAGACTAAACGCAACAAGAGTCGACATTAGAGTCGAGTTGTGCCATGAAGGAAGTGACGGAATGTTTAATGATAGTGTGAACAGATGCTCTTTCTCTCAATGTCCTGTTTAACGTGTGTTTGTTGGTGAATATAGAAGGTCTGATTGCTCACGCTGTGTTCACAGGCATGTTATGTTACATTAGTAGAAGAATAGTTTTGTGTATGTCAGTCAGTCTTATGAAATACCTACACAATCTCCTGGCAGTTCGTGACAATATCATGTTTTTACGAATTGGTGGATATGGTCTCATTCATATGCTTTCGAATGTGAACCTTCATGCCTCCTTTTCTACTAAAGAATCATAATTGTCATATGATTCACATTGTACATATTCATATGAAATCGCCACCTTATAAATTGTGGGTTGCATAATTTCTTTAGTGAATCGGGTGATTAAAACTGACTTATACAGCACAGTTCATTCTTAGAGAATTTCCCCTGCATGTTCAGAGTTAATGTATAGTGCGTTCACTTCAGTGGATTACTTGAGAAAATGAACATTATATTAAAAAATGTCTTCTCATTTTTCATTATAAAGTCTCAAGCTTTGACTAATCAGCATCATCTCATATTCTGGCCCAGAGCTGTTTGGACACAGAGTGACTTTACCGTCTCCTGTCGGACACTCACTCGAGCTTCGGCACATGTATACGGTTCAGCATCACGTCACTGTAATAATGCAGATCGGCTTCCCGCAAACACAACGCCAATCTACATCACTGACGGCTCATTTATCTGAACCAGCTCCAGGTTTCTGCCTCTAAACCCAAACCGGTCGTTGAGCCGCTAATCACGGCTTTCCCGCGGTCATGATTAGGCTGTTGAAAGCTTAATGGAGAAAGCCACTATTGGCATCTAAGATACGGTTAATGTCTTTGTGTAGGTCTACACCTCATGAGGAAACATGCAGTCAGATGCCAAGCTGATTCACATCACATGAAGGAAAGTCTTGCAAGGGCAGCTAAAAAATCTCATTATCACATCCTTCATTCATGACGTAAATCGTATACCAGCCAACGTCATAAAGTCCACGCCGCAGGGATTCATTCAGTGGTTCTGTCGTGAGTTAACCAGCGCCGAGTTCAACAGATCCCAGTTCAAGACCATTGCTGACTTTTGTTGAGGTCAATGACCCAGTGGAAATCTGTCACTTCATAATTGTCCAGGATTTAATGTGAACAACACACCACCATGCAATGTTAATGACATTGTTTACGAAGCTTGGTTTTAATCACAGTCTCCTGTGGGAGCAAATCTGCATTCACTCTCGGGATGAGAACCGCTTTATTGAGCTGACGACACGGATGTGAATTATAAGGACATGATTTGTTGGACATTCAAAAGATTTTTTTAATGTGTCTGAAGGAGTCTCTTCTGCTCACCAAAGCTGCGTTTATTTGATCAAAAATACAGTAAAAATAGTGAAATATTATAATGTAAATCAGCTGTTTTCTATGTGAATATACAGTAAAGTGTAATTTATTCCTGTGATCAAAGCTGAATGTTCAGCATCATTACTCCAGTCTTCAGTGTCACATGATCCTTCAGAAATCACTCTAATATGATGATTTGATGATCAAGAAACATTTATGATTATTATCAGTGTGTAAATCAGTTGTGCTGCTTCAGGTTTTAGTGGAAACCGTCATTCA